>QRFB01014980.1:5256-23615 GCA_008931105.1 Oenanthe javanica
TCACCAATCAAAATTTAACAACTCATCAAAAAGTATTTGTTAGTGTGTGTCCGTGGGCACACACCAGAAAAACCCTTTTATATATTATGATTTTATATATTATGATTGTAGTTAATTAATATCTTACATATTTTAGTGTCCTTTTATCTTTCTTAAATTATGCAAATAAGTAATTATTTCCATAAAAAATATGTAAAAGTGTAATTTTTTATTTTATAAATAAGTACTTATTTTTCAAAAACATGTTTAATCCTTAGTTTATAGTATTTCATAAATAAGTACTTATTTCCAGAAAATAAGTTTAACCAAACGGGACCTTATACTTTTAAAATTTTACTGAAAATATATATCGTTGTAACAAAAAAAATAATATTAAAATATTTAAAATAATAAATAAAAAATGTGTATTTTGTCAAAAAAAGGCACTCAACTCTTCCTCAGAAATTGTATGGAAGGCTTCTTCCAGTCAAACTAGTGCTTATTTTTGGGTCAAAAATCTTCCGTCAGGCAAAATAAAAATGAAAGTTCTCGGAGGTTGAACAAAATGAACTTACGACATTAATGTTAGTGACAAAATCGTCCATGTATAAATTATATATATCTTCTTGACTTGCCTAAAGTCATATAAAAATTGAGTTTATCACGTTTTTCTTTCCTAAGTTGGATCAAGAAAGTTCTGTATAACGGCTCATAAAAAATTTGAACAAACCTGTTAATACCAATAAACAAAATCAGTGATTTTATATGCCCACTATGGCCACTCTGATGAGTAGATGGTATTAGTCGATATTGCTGCAGTGCAAGCACATAGAGTGGATGACCACAGTTCGATCCTGGCTCAAAATGAACGCCGGTGGCATGCTTAACACATACAAGTCGGACGGGAAGTGGTGTTTCCAATGACGAATGTGTGAGTAACGCGTAAGAATCTGTTCTTGGGAGGGGAACAACATCTGGAAACGGTTCCTAATATCCCGTAGATTGAGGAGCAAAAGGAGGAATCCGCCTGAGGAGGGGTTCGCGTCTGATTAGCTAGTTGGTGAGACAATAGCCTACCAGGGCGATGATCAGTAGCTAGTCCGAGAGGATGATCAAAGTTGATGATAATTTGATGCAGAATGACAAAAACACGGTTGGAGCTGGTGCAACTAAAAGCAAAAATGTAATTGAAGAGGGTAGAGCTACGCACATGAACATCACTGATGGTCTAGAAAAAAGAATTTCCAAATATGAAGTTTTAACTGAAAAGGAAATGACAGAGCACATGGTGGTAAGATGTTTGGCCATCAGAAGGATGAGCTTTTGAGTTATATGACAATCTAGTTATGTGAGTTTAGATATTGTTCAATGTTTAATGTTTTGTTTTCATGCACTAAGGACAATGTCCTTTAAAGCATGTAATATGGATTTCACTCCTTTGAAGTTGAGATAGTTTCATTACGGACTACCCCATTTGATCATTGATCCCTTTATAAAATATTAAAGTTAACAAAAAAAACTTTCAAGTATATATATCTAGGTCCTGTAGGTCATAAGCATCTTTTCATTACCAACCAAGTAAAATGAGTCTAAAACATATAATGTTAATTAATTAACTAAATGTATTTCAGCTAGGACTCATATTATATCAAAAATTATCTCTTACGAAAAATAAAAATTACAGACCTTCTTTGCTTTCTCATGAATGATAACAATGAGATTCTTCTAGTATTTATTTTTTGAATTTTTTTAATAATTTCCTTTGTTAAGACATTTTTAAATATTTCATTTTCAATGTAAGTTAATAAGTAATCATTCATTCAATGATCTCTCATTCGATTTCGTAATGATTGCTTCACAATTTTCATTGGTGAAAAGGCTCTATCAACAGTAGCGGTAACAAGCGGCAAAGTTAAAATCAATTTCATCAAATAAAATACCAATATATAAACAAAGTCTTTTTTGGTTTTAACCATTTTCTGAGCAAGTCCATTAATATCTCTAACCTCAAAAAAACCGGTATAATCTTTTACATCAATAATATAATTTTGAAGTTGATTTTCTAGTAATTTGAGATCAGGTGGAGAAAAATCAGTAGGATTGAACTCGACAAATTGAACAAGTTAGTTCTTATCGAAGACAGAAAACAATCAAATGGACTAAGCCAAGATATACACAAAAGTAACTCGGTGTTTACCTCGTTGAATCGAACATTTAACTCGACAATTTTTGCATCAATCACCGTGCAGAACAAACTTGTTCGATAGTGAACTTTATTTGTAATTTGTTCCACCTCACGTCGTGATCTTCCTCGAAGGACAAATACATCCTCCATTCTTAGAACATTTATCAGGTTTTTATTGCAAAATTTATATGCTTCTTCCAATAAAGGCTCCAATCCATTTTTCTCAAATTTTGGAATCTGATTTTAGTTATTTTTAGAGATCCATGGCATTCATAAGGTTGTGATCAGCCCTTTGCAAAACATGTGACAGTACATTAGTTATTCCTAAGAAATTTTTCAACAAATGTAGTAAGAAACCAAATTTAAAACTTGTTAGGAATTATGTAGTGTTGATTATAACTTAGTAATTAGAAAAATGAATCTAGAGTTATTTATTTATAACTGGTCGATGGATATGTGTTCTATAAATATTCATTGATCAGGCAACCAATTATCAGTTGATATTCATTTTAATCAACTAATAATATGGATTAATAGGAGTAATGTTATCTAACTCAATTATCCATTGATAACTCTAAATTAATCGATAAATAATGTGTCCTAGAGTCAACTGATATTAGGAGTCAATGGATATTGATCATCAACTAATGTATAGGTCAGACTGTTAATTATAAATATTTGAAGTTCGGTAAAATATACAAATGAAGGATGATCGATGGATGTTGGAGAATCAATGGATGATTGGAGACTCGATGAATGCTAATGAATNAGGTAAAAGGATGATCGATGGATGTTGGAGAATCAATGGATGATTGGAGACTCGATGAATGCTAATGAATAAAGACTATCAACGTATAAAGAAGACCATCGTTGGATATATCGATTGATAATCACATATCAATCGATGGATCACATTATTAATCGATGGATGAACAAAGATCAATCGAAGGATTCAAGAAAAAGACTAATTGATATGCTTAACAGAAAAATATCAATTGATGGTGACTAATTATGAAGACTAGTGTCAGGAATCCTATAGACAAGGGATAACATTAGAAGAAAGTCAAATTTGTCTTGACTATGAAGTTTCTATAGCAAACGTCCTTCTTGGTAGAATGCAAGGACAAAAATATTCTCCAAATTGTTCAAGGCAAAAGAGAAAGAAAAAAGTAGCAGAATACTAATTTAGGTATCATTTTTTTCTAGTTGACTAGGTATTATGTAAAACACTTGTAATATATAAATAAGCGTTGTAGCAAAATAGAAGCAGAACTTTTAAAGAAATATTCAGAGTGCAACTTATTCAAGAGCTGTGAAGCAAAAACAGTGTAAGAATAAATTGCATTTCTACTTTGTAATTGCAGCTAAGTTTTTTAAGACCTAGATATTTCAGAGAAAAAAAATACTTTTGGTGGATAAATTTAATTCATCAGTAAATTTAAATCTATGTATTTGTTGTTCTGTTTATTTATTTCTAGTTTCTTAAAGTTTATATTACAAGAAAAATAAAAAGTGAGAATTTGTATTCAACCCCTCTTCTAGAAATTCATAGTGACTTTAGGTAATCTCTAACTCAAGAAAAAAGAATTCTCCGATTATTAAGGCATTAACAAGGTAAGTGGCTGATTGTTATCACACNCATATTACAAGAAAAATAAAAAGTGAGAATTTGTATTCAACCCCTCTTCTAGAAATTCATAGTGACTTTAGGTAATCTCTAAATAACAAAACTCTGAATAACATCTACAAGATCATTTGCCTCAGACCTTTGATCCGAAAGTGTGCCATAATTTTCTACAAATTTGAGTAAATTAATTAGGGAAGGATACAATCCCCATCGTGTATTAACATCTCATTTTAATAATATTTATTGATTCAAACCACACTCGATAACAAGTTTATCACTATTAAGTTGATCAACTACTTTTTTTTAACCGATTCTCTCGAAGAATATCTCTGCCTTAATAAGATCCCCCAATGATATTTGTCAAAATTGTAATATAATTAAAACAAGATCCAAGTTTCTTGTGATAGTTTGCTACAACCACAAGTGTTAATTATAGTTTTTGCACGAAACAATGAACAAAGTAAGCTAATTTATTTTGTACTAGTATCAAACTTTTAAGGCCATTAAACTCTCATTGCAATATACCATGGTAAATTGAAAATTAAACACAAATTGAAGAAGAACACAACATTTGAATATATTTATAAATAAACAACAATTAGAAACTCAACCTTTAAGTGTTCAATTTATAAAGAATCTTACATGTTTTGCCGATTTGGTGCTCAGAATCTTATATACTCTTTAGTCTTTAATCTTTGCTAACTACTCTGTTTTTCTTTCTTCTGATGTGCAGTGTGATAGGTCAAAAACTGAGATTCCTAAAAGAGTAATATGTTGCCTTCCTAAGTGCCTATACATATGAATTATAATAACAATAACCACATTGTCAAATGTGTGGCATGTATCTGCGTGTTTATATATAGTCCATCAGTTTAATTTTTGTTATGGGCGAATTACATTATATATATATAATAAAGTAAAAAATATATTTTTTATAAATTAGTATGTGGGCACGTGACCCCATTGGCCCTTTAGTGTATCACATTTGTTTTCTGTTCATAAGATCTTCACAAGTTCTCTAGCATTGATTATGAATGCTATTATGATTTTTCGATATGATTTCCAAATCTTTCCGGCTTCTTCCAATTTCTATATCCGTCATTGACACATGTCTCATTATTTCCCCAAGTACCGCACTCATCTCTGAATAGGTTACAACATAAGTAAAATGCAACATCATTAGTTAGCTATATTCCAAGTAACTAGCATAATATTTAAACCAAGAAAGTCTAAACCTACGATTTTTCTTTCCAAATAATGTCAAAGGAAATACATGGTTAACTGGTTGGAAATGCCCTTTTAACAAGTATGCTCGCAAACAAACGGTAACACGGTATTATAGTTTCATAGTTGTCAATAAGGTGGCTCTTACGAAGGTATCATAAACTGTGCATTCCGAAGATATCATAAGAAATCACACCATAATAAGTTTCACTAAATAATTTTGAAACTATACGCAATTACTAACGGGTTCTAAAATTCAGAACTAAATAGAAATCTCTTATATCTAAAATAACACTCTTGATCCAAGTTTCGAAACAATATATTATAAATATACAACATTTAAAATAATTCAGAAAGTATGAAAAGTAACATTCCCTTATCGCGATAACCACTTATTAAAACGTCATGTGAATCTATAAAAATAATTAATAATAATAAATATCAAATTAATTACTGATTAATTATACCAAATCAATAAATTCAATAAGATTAACTTTAAGACTTAATTGCATTTTGCACCCCATAATTTTAGTTCAAATGCAATTTGGTATCTATACTATACTTAAATACACTTTGTGTCCCCTATGTTTTTAACTCGTTACCTTTTGCACCCTTTTTATGGGTAGCTGTTATTTTTTAACCGTTAGTACTTTTATCAGAAAATATACATATACATCATATATTTCGAATGTCAAACTCACAAGATATTTCAGTAAGACAATATGTCATGAATAGATCACATAAAACTACTAACAAAATTAGCACTTATATATATATATATATATAATATTAAATAAAATATTGGTGTAACCACAAATATAAATATAAATAATATTAAATACACAACTTTATTAAGCTAGTTAAGATTTTCATATCATGAACTTAATAGTAAGTTAACAACAACAATGCTTATTGATATTGTACAAAATATGGTACAAAGATATTGCAATATTAATTTAAACACATAAGATCATAACATAAAAGTATAGAATATATACTTTGAAGAGCTCGACTTGATTAAACTTTTCCTTCTCCCGACCTTAGCACTCTCCTATTATTTTTTGTTTCTTCTTTATGCTTTTGTAACAAATTTTATTTGTTTATACCTCTCTTTTATGTTTATCACATTTATCAAAATATATATATATATCCAATCAAGTTGTGTTACATGATTAATACTTAACAGTGATAAAGACTTAGAGAGTGTAATACATAGAACTAAAGTAGATGTAGCTTCAGTATGGATTATTTGTTTAGTTGTTCTTTATTACAAACATAATAACTTATTAATTTATTTTCACGCTTCTGCTCCCATAATGAAAATTAGAAAAACAAGTTCTATATCCGTTCTAATCGTTAAGCGAACAAGCAAGTAAGCAACACTAATAGTTTTATATATATTATCTTCATTGCTTCCTACATATATGCTAAATTTATTAGTATGATTATACGCATGCAAAGATGCCCATATATTGTATCAATTTGAGTTCTTTGCATTGTCAAATAATTGAAAGAAGAATCGTACTGTTGGTTTTATGTTTATTATTACCATATTTGCTCTTTCTTTACTCATGTTGTTGTTGCCTTTCTTCTTCACCATCCATTTATTATACTAGGGTAGATGACGAAGGAAACAGGAATGAAGTTGACGGCAAAGGAAACTGGAATGAATTAATTGTGATGGAGAAGGAAGTTTCAACAATACTCAATTTAGCCCGTAGTCCAGCGTATAGTTTATATTATTTTGTACTCGAGTTTTGCTACTTGGAATAAAATGTTTGTTACTTTTGTGGATTTTTTTGGAAATCCATCTACTATCTTTATGTGGAATTGTTAGTATTTTTTGTAGTGTCTTTATGAAGATTTTTGGACTGGAAGGAAATTTTTATTTAATGAAAAATTATTTTAATTATGTTATTACATTTGACCCCCGCATAAAATTATGAGTTTGTAGTTTTTAGTGTGAAATAGCAACAACTAGGATGTGAAATAGTAGAATTGTACATGATAAATTATAGATAAAATGTGACTGATTTTAGTGGTATATAATTACCATTTCGGCAAGTAATTATGACCGAACTCGGTCACAATCGATTGGATTTGATCGATCAAATTTATGTGCGACCGCCATCAATCAAATTTATGTCCGACCGCCATCAGTCGATTTTATATGCGACCACCATCGGTCAATTTTATGTGTTGTACACAATTGACCGTTTTCGGTCATATTTAGGTTTATTTTTGACCGATCTCTTATTTTCGATGCCCCTTAAAAACAACCGTTCACAGTAGTTTCTAGTATAAAAATGACCGGAATATGACAGTCACTTTTAGCTATTTTTGTTGTAGTGAACATATTTTATAAACTTACACAATAAAATTTACGAATATTACAGTTTATCCTACTTAAAAAAATTTGGTTATCAAATTTCACACACAAACCATATACATGTAGAATGTTCATAAATAAATATTATTAAAAAAATCTAACTAGCATAATAAGTAATTGCATTCATTAATCTTGTTTAGGTAGGTGTTGATATACTCGTCCGTAACTTGGTCCAAAATGACTTGTCAAAATGCCTTTAGTTTCATTACCCTTTCTCTATATGGATCATGTTTTGGACAACTGCAATAATGTGACCCATCTCACCATAATTCAAATAAGCATCAGTATTTCAATGGCAGTCTTTATTTAAGTGATTGCGACCACACCTAGAACACCGAAACATATTTAATTGAATCACTTTATTTGCATTTTCACCAAAACCTCAATTATTGAAAGTTTGTAAAGCATAATGTAACGTAACGTAACGTAACATAACATAACATGTAATTGAGGTAACTAACTCAACACATGAAGACAGATAACTAATATTACCTTAAGCATAAGGAATTGACTGCGAATCGGTTATAGCTTCAAGACACAATATCATGAATATCAGAAGAAGCCTTGAAGACATTGAAGACCACTGAAAGAAGTTCATTAAGATGTTCTAGTCTCAATGAAGAATAAAGTTTAAGTGGTTCAAGGGTTTTAATGGTATCACGGGATATTACAAAGAAAACAAAATATTTCAGTGAGTTACAGAAGCATTCGTTTATCAACAAGGAATAAAGCCAATTGTATAGTCAAGAAGATAGGGTAATCAAGATCGTATTAGTCATTTGTGAACCAGACTAGTTGCACTAAACATCAGCACAAATGAAATTGAGAACTGCATCTGTGAATCAGAAGAATTTGCTAGGGATGTCAAACCTAAAAAAAGAATCAAGTTTGCAAAGCAAAGGTAAATCAGTAAACTTGATTCAAGGTAGTAGACAATTTTGTAAGGACTAGAAAATAGTTTAAGTACAAAATTGCCTACGCTTAAAGTACTACATCTTTGTTGATTGTTAAGGCACTAAGTGTGGCTCCAAATGCTAAGGCACTTAAAAGATTTATTTAAAGATTAAATCTTTTAAATAATGCCGATTATTAAAGCACTTGAAATGGCCGATGATTAGGACTTGAAGATTGTTTTTGCCGATTGTTAAGGCACTATCTAATAAAGAAACAAGAAAAAAGAATTCTCCGATTATTAAGGCATTAACAAGGTAAGTGGCTGATTGTTATCACACTCAAACTCCATCCGATTGTTGTGAATGAAATAAAGTGAATTAACTTAATTCATTTTATTTATATTCTGATTTTTATTCCAAGACACATCGATGGTTAAGTTTTATTCCTTCGAATGTTGATAAAATAGAATGGAAACAATCTATTTTACTTGGTTCTAATTAAGCCACGTATATGGGTTGGTAACAAGACTACACAAAAAGCAGCAGAGACTTTGTCTTTGATATTGATTCAATTGCAGAACAAGTCGAGAGAAATATTCAGAGAGCATTCAAGACATACATACACAGAAGCCATTAATGAGATATTGGTTGTATTGATTGTATTGATTGCTTTTAACAAACCCTTGTATCTGTAGATTAGTGAATCATTGTAGCTAACCACAGTGTTAGAAGTGTAGCACACCCCTCAGGAATTATATTAATAAAATGATATATTTCCCAAACAAACAGTGTTAATATTGTTATGACTGTTGTTTGATTGTACTCCTGTTTAAAAGTCTAAGTCCATAAAAGTATATTCCACGAAGAAAGTTAAAATTGGACAATATCGTATTCAACCCCCTTCTACGATATTTGTGACTAACAAAGTTTCTTTGTAATCCATTTCCTTCGAATCCATGCAAGCTCACTCATCTTCTTACCATCCTCTTACCATCCTCAATTTTCTTTTCGACTGCTACTGCTAACCTTCTTACCACCACTAAAGCTTTGGTAAGTACCTCCTCATAAGTACCCAGCTTAAAATGGGATACTTCGTGCCTTATATTGATCATACGACCTTCTTTTAGGCTCTGTTTGAGGTTAATATTCAAAACTGCTGTCAGAGAAATACAATGACTACTTGGTAATATTTTGTAATTTGTGCATGTTTTAAGATATAATATAACAATAATAATATTTTTGGGAGATTTGATAATGAAATATATAATTTATACCGCCTATTACCAATTTTGACCGACTTATACCGCTTGATACAAAATTTGACTGATTTTCACAAAACACGCCTAATTCCGATTTTGACCACCTAATACCGATTTTTAAAAAAACGTCTAATTCTCCGCCTAGTACCGAATTTTTAGAACACTGACTTGGACTAACCTCACCCGTCACTAAAAGAGGAATATTTTGATACACACACTTTTTTTAAATATTATTTTAATATACACAATCTTTCCTTATTTTCATATTAAAAGGACATAATATAGAATATACTATAAAATAAAGTAATTTAAGAAAAGAAAAGAAAAGAAATCCTCACAAAACAAGGAAAGAAATAATAATATAATAATAATAAATGTGGATTTAAAGCGAGGGGAAGGAATTGGAACACGAACAAGATTTTGGGTCAAGTAAAAGTACGATCACATAGCTAAGAAAAAAAAAAGTACGACCTACATNTAGAAAAAAAAAGTACGACCTACATGTAGTTTACATAATGTAGATATAGACTATATAGTATATCAGCCACTCAACCAATGAGGCTTTAAACTCAACCACAACTATAATCTTAACCCAAAAAAGCCTGGCCTCTTGCCTCCCTATATATACCCCCCATCCCCCAATCTTCCCTCACCACAAAAATAACACAGATCGTTCGTAACCTATCTCCTTCCTTTTCTTCGTTACAACGCACGCCAAGTGTTCGACGAATTGTCCCTTAGAAAAATCATAGAAGCAAGAGAGGGGGTACAAACCCAGAAGCCACCAAGTTGTAGACATCACGGCTATACACAGGATATCCGGGGGAGTCGTACATGTCCATTCCGTGCGACGCAAGGCTGGTGTTTCTGTTATAACCAATCCTTTGCCGCACGGTGGTCGTGGTGCTTTGCCTTCTGAAGGCGGCAGTCCCTCTNTGAAGGCGGCAATCCCTCTGACCTCCTCTTTCTTGCCGGTGGTGGTTGTTACTTTTACTTCTTCTCTTTCTCTTAGCCTTAGCCTTTTAAGTACCCTATAATACTCTTTTAGATATCGTATTTGATATTATAAATTCAACAACAAGAAATAAGATGTTGAGGATTAAGAGGGTTCCTACTGTTGTGTCTAATTACCAAAAGGATGATGGGGAGGAATTAACCCCGGGTGGTTGTGGCCGTAATTGTCTCAACAAGTGTTGCCTACCTGGTATTACTCGATTTTGTTTTATCTTCGTGTTATTGTTTTTTTTTGTGAATTATTGTGATGCTGATTTAGTATGTTGGATGTTGATAATCAGGGTCGAAGCTACCTTTGTATGCTTTTAGAAAGGAGACTAAAGTTTGTGATGGCAAGGAATTGGCTGCTGAGGAGATAAAGGAGCAGGAGCAGGAGCCTCCTGTTGCTTTTCTCGAATCTCTTATACTTGGAGAGGTATGCTGTTTTTTTATAATATGTTTGGATTTTGGGTTTGTTATTGTTTTCATTTGGCTAAATTTTGTTAATTGTTGATGACAGTGGGAGGATCGTATGCAGAANCTGGCTGCTGAGGAGATAAAGGAGCAGGAGCAGGAGCAGGAGCCTCCTGTTGCTTTTCTCGAATCTCTTATACTTGGAGAGGTATGCTGTTTTTTTATAATATGTTTGGATTTTGGGTTTGTTATTGTTTTCATTTGGCTAAATTTTGTTAATTGTTGATGACAGTGGGAGGATCGTATGCAGAAGGGACTTTTTCGATATGATGTCACTGCCTGCCAAACCAAGGTAATTTCATACACTATCTTGTAGTAACTCTAGTTTGAATGAGATTGCATTGTATAAAGAGAGAATGCTGTCATTTATTGAGGACCCAATTCATTTTGTCGTTTTGTTGCGTATAGGTGATCCCTGGAAACCATGGATTTATTGCTCAGCTGAATGAGGGTCGCCACCTGAAGAAGAGGCCAACTGAGTTTAGAGTCGACAAGGTGTTGCAGCCCTTTGATGGATCGAAATTCAATTTTACTAAAGTTGGGCAGGAAGAGGTGATCTTCCAGTTTGAAGCAAGCGAGGATGGTGAAACTCAGTTCTTTCCAAATGCTCCAATTGATGCTGCCAACTCCCCTAGCGTTGTTGCCATTAATGTATGTTCTTTGTTGCTTGAATTTGATAAGTTGTGCAATTTATTCAAATATTTGTACTCAACTTTGTTCTCGACTCTAAATTAACAGGTCAGTCCAATTGAATATGGGCATGTACTTCTGATCCCTCGTGTTCTTGAGTGCTTACCACAAAGGATTGACCATGAAAGCCTCTTGCTTGCGCTTTACATGGCAGCAGAAGCAGGGAGTCCATACTTCCGTTTGGGATACAATAGCCTAGGGGCTTTTGCTACCATTAATCACCTTCACTTCCAGGTCTGACACTCATACTTGTTATAAATGATTAATTAACGATGATGTCATATACTTAATAGGTTTGTTCATGGTTGATGCTTAAGTGTAGAGTTTGGTTTTGTTGGAACAGGCATATTACCTGGCTGTACCATTCCCCATAGAGAAGACAAGCACTAAGAATATAACTACTTTAACTGGTGGGATTGAGATTTCCCAGCTGTTGAATTATCCCGTCAGAGGTCTTGTATTCGAGGGTTCAAGTCTGGAGAATTTGTCAGCTGCAGTTGCAGACGCTTGCATCTGCCTTCAGATCAATAACATACCTTACAATGTCCTCATCTCTGACTCCGGAAGGCGCATCTTCCTCCTTCCACAGGTAAAAGAATCAGTTCATACTAATCCATGTTCTTTTTGTTCCTTGATCACAATTTTTAATATGTTCTAAATGATTGGGTTACATCCAGTTGTGCTGACGTGAATTATTGTCACAATGAATAAACAGTGTTATGCAGAGAAACAAGCTCTGGGGGAAGTGAGTTCTGAACTTCTGGACACCCAAGTGAATCCCGCAGTTTGGGAAATTAGTGGACATATGGTGTTGAAAAGAAAGGAGGACTATGAGGGGGCATCTGAGGAAAATGCTTGGAGGCTTCTAGCTGAGGTCTCCCTCTCAGAAGAGAGATTCCAGGAAGTGAAAGATATAATCTTTGAGGCAATCACTTGCGCTGTTGATGAATGTGTGGTTAACACTCGCAGCTCTGATGAAGACCAAGATTTAGAGGGTCGATCTCATGAAGAACCTGTGAACCCCGTGATTGTGCCAGGGAAGCCAGAATGCCTTGTGCAGAATTAAGAATTTGGCATTCAGCAAGTAAACTACGTGTGGTGGGGAGTTTCAGTGAGACTCTCCCCTAAGATTAAATAAAGCAAAACTATTCTTATTGCTTTGTGGCTGCTGCAGCTGCCATAATTTCTGAATATGTTTTTCTGGTTTTTCTCTGGTTGGTATATAAAGATAGTATATACTATATAGTAGTGTGCTATCCTAGTACGTATTGCTCTCATGAGCGGCTTGTCACTTCAAGTGGTTTAGTATGGTAATCACTTGTTTAATTAAACATGCCTTATTGCGGGTGTACAATAACGACTTGGTCTTTGTAGTCTGCATTGGGTGTTAAATATTAGCAAGTTGTTGATCTTTAATGTTTAAATTCATTTTGATCAACTTGGAGACATCCTACTTTTTACATGACTATGACAATTTGAGGGAAAATGTAGGTTTCTTATAAGCTTATCGCAAACGATATCAAATCCATCTCGTTCATAACTTGTGTATTTGTTTTGTTTTAAGCCGTTCATTACTCCTTACTAGTTCTCGTTCAGTGTAAAAATTATGTACACAACTTGGCAACTAGCACATATATAAAATCTACTATGTCCTACTTTTTTCTACATTGGTTACTAATTACTAAGAATAGTACAACATTTAAAATTATTAATAATTAAGATTATGATTTTTATTTTTATTTTTTCGTTGTAAAACACTGACTCTTATTTATATATATTTATTAATTTAATATTATACAAGTATTTATTTATTAATATTTAAATTAAAATTATCGATCTTTATCGTTATTTTAAAATTTTTAATATGAATAATAAATTAAATATATTTTATTATAATTTAAACATTTTGTTAGTATTTAATATATTATGTTTAGTTGGGTTATTATTTGATTATATATGTCAGTATTCTTAGAACTAATACAAATCTATTAAATTATAAATTTATAATAAGTTATTGATACGATTTGAACTTCCAGTTATATGTCAGTATATTTATACTTATAAATATCAAAATTAACTAAATTTTTAGTGAATATCGAATTTTTAATTTTTAGATGGGTTAGGTATATCTTTCTTTAGGGTTATTTTTTTAGGGTTATTATGGCCCCGTTTGGCTACCATTATAAGCAGCTTATAAGCAGAAAAAGTTGGTATATATGTATTTTTTCTGAAAATAAGTAACTTATTTTCAAATTTGGAAATAAGATTTGGTCTTAAATTTCTAAAATAAATATTAATTTTCAAATAAAAATATGAAAATACTTTTTTAAAAAAAGTAACTTATTACTTATAAGCTAAGACAAACACCCCGTATATATAAGATCTAATAGTGGGCTCAAATAATATATTTATATGATATATATATATAATACAAAAGCACAAACAGACACAAGCCAACTAGAAGGGAATCATGATTCATATGTGTTATGCCATATTTTTGGCATAGTACTTTTTTATCTTTATTTTTAGTATTAATTTCAGTAATAATCAATTGTTTAATCTCCACGATATCATCTCTCTGAAATGAGGAAAAAATCAATCTCAATGCATTAATTACGGAAAATATCTCCAAACGATATCCTTCAAATCAGGAAGGTATCACAACGTGAAGATTATATCAGATCAAATCAATTAATTCTCATATTTAATAAATATATCCCTAAAGTCTCTCGTGGATATATCCAATTATAACAGAACTGCGTGGGTTTGATCGTATATAAATACGTACGCAGGCATCTTGGCAAAAAGGATCCGATACACGAGACAAATCGAGACACCTCCCAAGTCCAACCCAATCTTTTTTACAAGCTTTAATCCCCATTAATAGTCATATTATTATACTTTACGCTCTATTATTCCAGCAAACCTCCGAAATTCGTTGTTACGAAAATCCTCCAACAACAATATGAATTCAGTATTGCAGTAGCTAGAGCTGTAAATAAGCCGATACGCTTGAGAACAGTTCAATGTTCGGTTCGAAAAAAGTTCGGTTCGTGTTCGGTTCAATCTGTAAACGAGTTGAACATGGACACAATTTTTAGGTTCGGTTCATAAATGAGATGAACTTGAGCACAACATAGTTCGGCTCGAAAGTTCGCGAACAAATTCGATTATAATGTTCATGAACATAGTTCGCGAACAAGTTGGTGAATATAGTTCGCGTACAAGTTCGATTATAATGTCTATGAACATATTTCGTGTAGTTCGAAAGAAATTCGTGAACAAATGTTTGTGCACATTTACGAATTAATTTGTTAGGATTTATGGTATAATCAACTAATATACTTAGTTTAAGGTTAATAAACCAACTAAAACATATTGTCATATAAACATTGACAGTATAATTAGTAGTCACTTGTAGATAGTACATTTAACAAGCATTAGTTAGGTGACAGTACATTTGAAAGATACTGCCTTGTACAAAAGAATAAAAATGAGTCATATTGTAGAAGTTCACTAAATGTTCATCCACAACATGATTCAAAAACCAGACAACAACATTTCAAGTACTCAAAGCCTATGATAGTACATTACAAGTGACAATATAATTGGAACAAATGATAGAAACTATTCCTTTGACAGTAAACTTGGCGGAAAATAAAGAATTAAAGACAACAAATATTACTGACGACAACAACTATTCCATTGACAGTAAACTTGGTTAAGAATGAAGTATTGAAGACAAGTTTTACTGACAGCAACTTTGGCGGAGTAGTTAACAGCAACATTGATGGAGATAGTTGACAACAGATTTGGAGACAATATGTTTCGTGGACTATCTAGCTTGACAGAAAAGTATGCTTAGCCGAAGATATTGTCACCACATAGAAGCTAAAAGTTGACAGTAAACTTTGAGTGAAGCTGAGAGTCTATTTCAAGTAGCAGACTAGATAGTGAAAATATAAGGAATGATTTTGACATTATTATCTAGTCTGTCAAGTCTACTACTGCAATTTGGGAGAATTTAAGTAAAAGGTAAAATGTGCTTAAAGAGTCAAAGATATCTACATATCTCAGAGTTGTTTTATCTACAAATGGAATGAAGACAAATTTGAATAGAAAAAGCAAAATTTTTATTTCAAGTTTTGTTCTAGGAACAAGGGAAAGTACACTTAGAAATATGATATGTGTTTCAGTATAAATACACATATCTCACAAGTACTTTTAGTAATGCAACTGAGTTAGAATGTCTCAAGTATAGAAACATTAGCAAACTTATTGTTATTGTATGTATTGAAGCTGTAATTATTTTCCAAATAGTTGTAGCAAAACAAAATTTAATAAAATTAATTTTTGAAGTTTAAACAAACTGTCATTTTATCTGTTTAGTTTGTTTGCATCATTAACTTGTTAATCACAATTCTTGTTGTTGTTAGCGAGAATCGTTCATAACTAATTAAATTGCATTTAACCCCCCATTATGCAACACTCATCTTAACTAACGTAATTTATTATTTTTTGTTCTCTTTATTTTTTGATTTTATTAAACTTATACATTTTTGTTAATATTAATTAAATTATAATATATACTATATTATAATTTGAAAAAAAAATATTCTCAAATATGTTATATTATTAACTTAGATATATATTTCTTATTAATAAATTTAAAGTAAAAATACAACTAATAGAAAACATTTAATGACAATATCTTAATTATTTAATAATATGCATATAAAATAAAAATAATCATTAACAAAATTAATACATAATAAATATATCCACACATGATTCCATATAAAATAAAAAAATGTTAAAAGAATAAATATAAATATAAATTTGAAAAACTAAAAACATTTACGTTTTGGGTAATATTCGAGAGATCAAGTAATTAAGAGTTCTTTTTATTAATTGTTTGTATTAAATCCTTTTAATACTAGTCAGAGTTGTTAAAAAATTTCATATCGCATGAAGTGATGTTTCACATTATGCATGTTGATTTTAACATGGTACAAGATTTTGCTACAAGATGGAACTCTTAAACAAGCTCTTTGCACCCCTTCAAAACTTAGATTTAATTTTTTTAATTTTTGTTTGATTATTAATTGTCAAGTTTGTACTTTTTTGAACTTGAAATTTGGACCTAAAATGTGAAAAAAAAATTGTTAAATCATTATCTTGTTATTAGAATTTAAATTTATTTATTTTACTTGACATTTATATGTTGATGAACACAAGTTCGTGAGATACATTCTTAGATAATTCTTGAGATATGGAATAAAATAAATTCATATTATAAAATATTGTATATCAAAATACATCATAAGGATATCGAGTTTAATAAATCTCCATATATAGAATAAAATTATTTTATATTATAAAAAATTATGCATATTAAAATAATATTTAAAAAATTGTGTATATTAAAATATTATATTTATCAAAACATAATTATTTTATTTAATATTTCAGAAAAATTATTTAAGATATATTTCAAATTCCTTATTCTTATCAAAATCCCCCTTGAGTTGTTTGAAACCTATTTAGTCTGCTTTTGGGGCTTTGTTGGTAGTATTTGGGGGTTGGGTTTAAAATAGAAACAAACATCAAGCCTTGTGTCATTGTGTGAGTAAGTCCTAATTCTTCTAGTCAGGCTTGTTAATTACAATTATTATCTTGCAATTTGCATATATTATTTACTCATTATCTTGCAATTTTTGTTCTTTTCTTAAACCCTGTGAATTGTGATCATTGGTAATGATTGGTTTAAGATGCATAATTGTTCGTGATTTTTAAATGCATTTGTTTGAGTGCTACTGACTTTTGCCTTGAACCTGTTTGAACAGTTTCCTCGTAAAGGATTATCTTGTATGATTAATGCTGGTAAAAGTGGAATCATACACATTGATTCAGTTTCTTTGTTTCTTTTTTGCTCAGACTCGTTTACTATTTTTGCTTAGTCGTAATGATTCCAGTGAACATAAAGGTTATGTGTCGTATGTGGTTTAATAGCTTAGATATGGTTACCCTGTTATGCCAACTTATCTATCACCTGTAGAATATAATACATCAACCACTACTAGTGTACTAGGTATGTTATGTCGTCTACCCGGTAGTACCACTTAAACACTAGAGTTTTGAGGAGGCGACGAATTGTGTGGTTCTTAGTTGAGGGTCGACACATTAAGTACACGATGACAGTATATCTACAGTTCATTTCCTCAATATAAGGCCAACTATCATGACAAAGTAGTTTCGTTTGTATTTTTATGTTGTGCAACTGACACTCTGTTCAGTTTTTAGGTAATTACATGTTACTATATCTCTTTCCAGGATCAGATTATGTTCTTGTATCTATACGGGAATTCTTTTATAGCCTTGATTTGATATCTAAGCTTATGGTTTTTCATAGGACATGAAGAAAGGAATTCACCCTCAGATGCAATGCATATCTTACGTAACACAGACTGGCCGACTGGTTCCCGTAATGATGACTAAGATTCACCAGGTTGGTAAAGTGTACCACATTAGGGCAAGGCGTCNATAGGACATGAAGAAAGGAATTCACCCTCAGATGCAATGCATATCTTACGTAACACAGACTGGCCGACTGGTTCCCGTAATGATGACTAAGATTCACCAGGTT
>QRFB01014981.1:0-23614 GCA_008931105.1 Oenanthe javanica
ATAGAAACAACAATCCGTAAAAGTTATTTTTATTAATTGGACTTAATTAAGTAAAAAATATTTTTTTTGTTAGCGAACAACTCGATTTGGCTCGGACTCGGTTTGAATTCGACTCGACTCGATTCGTGAAAAACTCGTGTTCGGCTCGTTTATTAAGAAACTCGGCTCGACTCGATTCGTTTTAAAAAAAAGTCAAACTCGGCTCGGTTCGGTTCGTTTAAAAAAAAGTCAAACTTGGCTCGGCTCGGGCAAAACTCGGCTCGACTCTGTTCGTTTGCAGCCCTATCTGAACCCGATGTGTTGCCATCCTAACTAGCCGCGGTTCTAATAACGGGTAGGTACTCGGACATGGGTCTTCTCTAAAAGAAATTGATAAAATTTTATCATAATTTTTTTTATAAATATATAAAATTTTCCTCATAAAAATTAAATTTTATAAAATTATCTTCCGAAAAATAATTCAATGTCACTTAAAAAGAATTTCTGCATCCGCATCTGTCAATAACCATTCCATTATTTTGAGACTGAGAAATTCTATTTATTAAAATTATTAATTTATCTAAACTATATTATTTTTATTATGTTGAAATATAAATTCCATTTTTATCATAATATAAGGAATATAATTATACCGATTCTTCAGATCCGCGCAAGTGATTGTTGCTCTCTCAAGCTAGTCCGAATATCAAACGTCATAATATTCCTAAATCCTAAACACTAGCATATTTCTAAAGTGCGCTTTTTATCTGTCTCGGAAATTAATCTCCCAATGTCAACCGAGATTCTGCATCAACTTGAGCTATTCTATAATTAAATATTGGTTTAATATTCCCTCCTGCTAAATTTAATTTAAGTTTTTTCTTCTGTTAAATGAACATAACGTAAAATTTTAGTATTATTTGTTCAACCAATCTTATATTTCATTTCTCACTGTCAATGTTGCACCCGATTTTGTCTAGAAGCGCCCTGTCCTTTAGAGCTCGTCCTAAGTTGAACCGATAGAGTTGAGATCTTCATATTTGGACTATTATGCTCCTGGTAAATAAATACTTAGCTATAGATTGAGCTCCGTTGTGTCCATATTTGGTTTAGAGCGCATCCTCCATAATCGGCAGGGGCGTCCCGTGAGTTTGCCTTACATAGACTTTAACTTGAATAAATAATATTTAGAGTTTGGTGTACATTGGGTCTTGAGCATGAGGACTCGTCCTAAGTCCGATGACTCGTCCTAAGTTTGATGACTCGTCCTACGCCTGAGGACTCGTCCTAAGTCTGATGACTCGTCCTATGCCTGAGAACTCGTCCTAAGTCTGATGACTCGTCCTATGCCTGAGAACTCGTCCTAAGTCTGATGACTCGTCCTAAGTATGATGACTCGTCCTACGCCTGAGGACTCGTCCTAAGCTTGATGACTCGTCCTAAGCCCGAGAACTCGTCCTAATCATGAGAACGTCCTGAGGAGAAGGACTCGTCCTAGTATGAATACTCGCCCTGAGCATGAGGGCTCACCCTGATAAAGAGGGCTCACCCTGAGGAGATGGCTCTTCCTGAGCATGAGGGCTCGCCCTGTGGAAGAGGACTCGCCCTCGGCCAGGGATGAGTACTTTCATATTATTGATACATATCATACTTGGAAAGATATTTTCATATCAGACACTTGTATAATAGTTGTTCGAAGATTCATTGAAGGATAAAGAATAGCTTGCATTTTAAGGAAGAATGGGCCTTCCCGAGGCTGGGGGGGCGCGCCCTGGAAGGTGTCAAAGGAGGGGGCGTCCTATTTTGGCCGGCCACTCTTTGGACTTTTTTTTGTATAATCTTGGCTCTCACCTAATTACATGTATCTTGGAAGGCCCTCCGTGGTTAATTGTTGAAGGCCCTCTGGGGTTAATTATTGAAGACCATTGCTCTATATTCCATGGTTTGTCCTTGGCGGGGAGCTTTGGGATGCAGCTAACCTCAACTTGGAAGATCCTTTCCCTGTACTCAGGCGGGTTGTCCTCGTCTGGGGGCTTAGGACGCGTCCTGCATTTGGGGTGGATCTAGTGCTAGCCTCCAATTAAGGTATATGGGAAATAGCTGTAGTGGACCGACTAGAGCCCATGGTTTCCGGGTCAACGTCGGATTCATGAAGTCCTTGGGCCTTATACTGGACTTTGGACTATCCAAACAAGCCTCCATGTAGAGACCTCTTCCAACTAGGTTTTGATTATCGAATCAGGGTTGAATAAGGTGTTGAATAATGGGTGGATAAGGTGGACTTTTACTAACGGGTTTCTACTTCAGCAAGAATTACATGGGCTTGATCCCCTATAAATAGGGTACATAGGCACATTGTGAGAAGTTAGAAGTTGGGAAACTCAAGAAGAATAACTGAAAAACTCTAGCAATCACAATCCCCAATTACTCACAAACACCACACTCCGGTGATATTCAACCTTGTTTGATCTTTTTTTGGCAAATAATCTCAATCTTTGTTGATTAACAGATTTCTCCATCAAAAAATTAGCGCTAGAAGGAGGGGATATTTACATCTTAGGAGAAAGGATGTCACAACAACCTGATCGGAAAATGGATTGCAAGGCCGGAGATGACGAACATACTACTAACCGGAGGCCAAACCATGACTTTAGAGGTTAGGGACCAAGCCATGATTTCGGAGGCCAGAGACCAAACCACGACTTCAGAGGCCTGAGTTTAACAGGGGGCAGCCAATTGCTGAAAATCATATTGAGGATGAAGCAAGGCGGATCGTGGTCGCTGGAGGAGCCCGGTGGACTTTTCACCCAAATCGACCAGGCCGCATTGTGAAAGAGGTACGTAGTGCCGAGGTAATCTCTGAAAACCCTATTGAATATTTGCAACATAGATCTGGTAGGGCCCTTTTGCAGGATGTAGTAAGAGATTTATCGAGGTCGGAGATTTGAATAAGGTTGGAATCATAATCGAGGTTGAAGATGGTGAATAAGGTTTGAATCATAATCGAGGTTGGAGATGGTGAATAAGGTTGGAATAATAATCGAGGTTGGAGATGGAGAATAAGGCTGGAGTCATATTCGAGGTCGGGGAAGTGAATAAGGCTAGAGTCATATTCGAGGCCGTAGAGGTGAACGAGGCCGAAGTCATATTCATGGTTGGAGATGGAGAATAAGGTTGGAGTAATAATCGAGATGAATAAGGCTGGAGCCATGATCGAGGCTAGAGTCATGATCGAGGCTGGAGTCATGATCGAGGCTTGAGTCATGGTTGAGGTTGGAGATGTGAATAAGGTTGGAACATAATCGTGATATGCGTGGCCAAGGCATATTCTAGGCAGATGTCGCCCAAGCCTCAACTAGCTGCCAAGCAGATGCCGCCCTAGGCTCAAACTACATGATAGTGATTTTCATGATTCTCATCAGCCACGCCGTGACAATGTTTTCAGGGCGCTCCCTCCATCAGAAAAGTGACCAATTTTAATCCAGTAACTTCAAAAAGCATATTGGGAAGCCAAAGCCAGGGCCAATCTCCGCACGGCGTGCCCTGGAGGCCAGTGAGAGAGGCCACTGTGGGCGATGCATTTTTTCTAGAGAAAGGTGAATAAGTTGAAATAGTAAATGTAATAGAAGAGGTGAACAATGTTCAGAAAGTAGTGGTGGTGGGAGTACTCCCATTATAGAGAAACCAATTAGGAGATTGTTTGCGTGATTCTAAGACGAGAGTTTGTGGAGGTCCTAGTATCGGAAGGATAAAGGGTATAGATGATTTTTTCGTGATTTTATCAACCCTCATGATGGAGACATACTCAGGGCGCACCCTCACTTAAGAGAGCACCACCCCCTTATTCAAATGACTACTCATCCTTAGGGAGCGCCTCATCCTTCCACGACTCAGGCCCAGGCCAGGCCTGCTTCGAATCGGCTGCCTAGTGTTTAGGCCACGCCCAATCCTTAGGGCGTGCCTCAAGCAAATGTCATGACACATATAATGCCTCAGCAACGTCCTCAATTATAACTCAAGAGGAAGAAAAAGTCATGTTACTTATACTTCATGAATAAGTGAGTGCTTTCCCGAAATATGATTGTATTTATTAATGACTCTTGTCATTATGGGGACTCTTATAGGGCGCACCCTAGAAGGCGTGCCCTGAGTGAGTTGTTTGGGTTACTTAATTTTTACATTGAAATGATAACATGGTGTTGAAAATATTATAAGAATGACTACCTAGAAACTGGAGAACAAGGGTATGAATGATTGTTGTAATGGAGAGTTTGGTCGGCCCCTGCAAGGAATATTCTGAGGCGCCCTCTAATAAGAGGTCGTCAAGTGCCATTTCTATAACTTATACTACTCTTTATATATGTTGGTTGTGTCCTGCCTTATTTCGACACAATATCTATTTTAGTGAAAACTCCCCATACTTCAGATGCCTCCTATGGAGATGCCTCTGCGTGAGATGCCCCCCTTCGGGATGATTGTGATAAGTTATAGTAAATTTATGAAGTATCGAAACTCATTTATGTTAAATTTTTATTGAAGGCCGCTGCCCTATCACTGGTCGACGCCAAGGACAATGTATTATAATACTTCAGGGCGCGCCCTAAAGGGGTGTACACCTTTACTTTGGTACTTGATTTATAAAGTTTCAATTATGTGCTTAAATTCATAGAAGTATATTGTCTGAAGGGGCGAGTCCCAAAGTTTATCATCCTATAAAGCCTATGTGAAGATTTAGTTTGGTGAATGAGGTAATTTTTGAAGTTATAAGGAAGGTTACCTTTACGGGGCGCGCCCTGGAAGGATCTATATGAAGATTTGATTTGATGAAGGAGGTAATTATTGAAGATATAAGGAATGTTGCTTCTACAGGGCACTCCCTAGAGGGGTCGCATGTAAAATTATGCATTTTGATGAAGCTGAAGATATAATTCCTCTTATATTTACAATACTGTAAGGAATAGTGGGTGTTGCATTTACACCCTTCTGGATATGAAGAGGTGGGCTTATAATGATCAAATTTCTCATTGATTTATAAAATTTTTAGTATCATGAGGACATGTAAAAAACTTGATGGTCTAAAGAGGCCAAACCCTACTACTAGCATAAATGTATGCATGAAGTCAATGATAGAGACGCGACCATTATATGCATATACACCTAACATACTAGTTGATGCCTATATTGGTAATTGATGTGACATAAACACACAACTTGATAGGGGAAATTGCGTGATATAAATCAGGGAGCACCCTGCATATATGATTTATGTTTTGGATGACTTTGAACAGCTGGTCACATGGGAAATAGTTAAAATACATCCAAGAATTTCATATTAAAGGAAAATTATGAGTCATGACAGGAGATTACCTTTAATCTTCTTAAAGGCATGGGAGGGCGCGTCCTTCACATGGCTATGTGTTGCATAACCCCCGAATGCAGCTGGGATGCTATCCATATCTGTAAAAATAAATAATTAAGAGATATGTCAAGGTGAATAAGGCGGATAATAAAGTAAAACAAATGAATAATGTGGATAATTATGAATATCATTGGACGTGGGAGAAACTTGAATAGATGATCTAAGTTGAGTATAGGTCGCGCCGTTACCTCTATCAGTAGGGGCTGATTTTGAGTATATGGCTTCATCCTTTAAAATAGTTTTTCTTGTTCTTTTCTTGTTCTTTTCTTGTTCTTTTCTTGTTCTTAAATTTAATTTTTGGTGGCTCACGAGGGCCATGAGTCCCTACTCCTAAGGAAAAGAAGCCAACTTCAGATCCTTTTGCTCTCTGAGAAGTTCAAGGATGGCCTCAGCCTGTTTTAGGGCGTCTCCTGTCAACTCGGTTAGGGAAAATTATGTTTATAAAGGAGAATTAACGGTTTGGTTTTAAAATTTTATAGAGGAGAATAAGGGGTAGGAAATTAAAAAGAAAATAAAGTTAAGGTAGAGAGCGCTCTAAACCTTACTTGACACTTTATTGAATTTCACTTGCACCCGCTCTGTGGCGTAAACATAAAAGTATATAGCCTTCCAGTTCTTCATGCTGCATGTTCTTCCGTCGTTGAAACCTAGTTTGTTATTACATTTTTGAACCACCAGGTAGAAGTATCCGATGTTGATATTGCATCGCAGAGTAAAGAAATAGTTTAATTTCTCTAAGCTATGTGGTTTGTAACCCTGCTTGATGTAGAGTATGTACAGGAAGGCCACATATTTGTATGAGTTTTGGTGACTCAGGAAGAATTTTTTCATCCAAGGACGCGCTCTCGTTGTCTTCATTATTTTTGGTTGGAAGATTCTTTTCCCCCCTTACCATCTAGCATGCCCTGGGAGTAATATCAGGGAGCGCCCTTATATGTGAAGTGTCATCTTCGTCTTGGGTATGTTGGGAGCATAATGAATGGTTTGTGGATGATATAAGGATACTAGGGCTGAATGATTCACCCTCGGTTAAAGTTAGCTCTTTTTGATTTTGATTCAGGCGCGTGATAGAATATATTTTTATATATATTCTATCTTATTTTTATTCTTATATTTAATAGTATTTTGCATTAATTGAATATTTATTTAATAGATTTTAATGTTTTATTGCAGACAAGAGGAAAATCCTAAACTTGGAAGAATTTGGACTTAAAGTGCTATTTTGGAGATAAAATAGAAGAAAATTCGTATTTATTGGGCTGCACGCGCTGCTTACACTGTTTGGGCCATATCTTGAGTTCTAGAAGTCAGAATTGAACGATCTTACAGCCCATGCGAAGCTTATGGAATTATCTTTAATTCAGGAGTGGGCCAACCAACAGAATTTTACTGGATCAGCCCAGAAACTGGACAGAATAGACAACTACGAATTTTACATTGAAAATTCTACTTGGTTTAGGAAACCCTTTTGTAATTGTTTTAAAGCATTAAAATACTTTTTATATAGAGGCATATCAGTTATTATGTATTATTAGATATTAATATTATTAGAGTAGAGTAGAGATAATATTAGGGTTAGAAGGAGATGGAGGGAGGCCATGACTTTTTCATGTGACAGGGATAATTCAAGGTTTTCTTATCCAATCTTTCCTTTATTGTTATTAGTTTAATTATGGTTCTTTTTGTTCTTAGTTGTTTTACTTGTTTAATAATTAATGAGTAGTTATTTCTAGGGCTCAAGGGGAAGCCATGTTTGCACTATAATATTGGCATGATTTTCACAGTAGTTTGATGTGTTATGTGTAATTCTAATTGATATGTTTTAATTATTGATTTATGTAATCGGCCGATATCATGAATTGATTCTATGCAATATGAGTATACTTGAGAGAGATACTTACTAGAGGCACACATACGATTAGCAGAATTGAATTTGAGTGCGAGAGCATCATTGGATTTCTGAGGGCGTTAATACTCGAGAGAGATTAACACTGCTCTAATTACCTGATTAATTAAATTATTAAAAGTTATTAATGTGTAAGCATGTTCCATGAGTATCAGTACTCGAGAGAGATTAACAAACTCTAGTTACATGACCACTTTTAATATTTTAGCTTATAAGCTAGTTATAGTGTAAGCATGGTGGACCTGATTGCCCCAGGTTTTTAATTTATTAATTTAGTATATTTAATTAGTGTTAGTTTTAATTAGTAGTTAATTAATATCTTCAAATATTCGTTTGCTCTTGAAACAATCTGTGATAATTAACTTAAAATTGATAAAACCCGTCTCCTTGTGGATACGACCCGCTTGCCATTCTCTACTAACAACAGACACCGTGCGCTTGCGGTCATAGATAAAATAAAACGCATCAAGTTTTTGGTAAATTCAGCAATTTGTTGGTAAGTTCTGGAGGACAAAGGTTTTTTTTGGAGGATAAGGGTGGCATAAGGGGTTGATGTGATTGAGACTAAAAAAAATCAACACTTAGTATAGTCTTGTAAGGGCGTGCCCTGAAGAAAAATAAAAATGGTAAAGAAGTATAAGGTGGTGAATCTTATGTTAACTGTCATACTTTGAGGCCGGCCGGCTATTCAAGGGTGTCCCCTCTTTGTTGACTATCTTGAGGAAGAGGAAGGGAAGAAAAATTACATGGTGTACGTTACTAAAGACTTGGAAGGCGCGCCCTCACAGGTAGTGAGGGTGAAGCCGACTTCAACTTAGACCTGTAACCTAGAATGTCTCTTGTAGTGGAAGAATTCACGCCGGCGAAAGACAAAATTTAAATTTTTATTGGCTCCCTCTTAGGGTGCACCCTATGGTATGCCATCTGAATTATGATGGTGAAAAAAACAAAATTTTAAGAATTCTTCCTGAGAAGACATTTTCATACAAAACACGTTCGTTGCCCTCTAAATTGTATGATAGTGAAATGTATGCATGTAATCAGTGATGGAGGGAATACCCTGATGAACATGCTAATGGGTACCTTCACATTTTTTTCTCTTCCTCATCCTCCCTCTTTGATGAAGTTCAACATGTGTCATACGGGAAGAAGAACCCGTAAAGGGTAGGAGATAAGATTGTGTTGTGGATAAAATACTGGTTCGATAAAGAAAGATGTAGTGTGAAACCCCAGAGGGTGTGTCCTAAATATTTTTATTATCACTATATGNTGTGGATAAAATACTGGTTCGATAAAGAAAGATATAGTGTGAAACCCCAGAGGGTGTGTCCTAAATATTTTTATTATCACTATATGACTTTTCAAATGTCGATGACAAGATTTGATCTGGTAATATAGGGGGTCGTTGTTGAAGTATAAGTAGTTAAGGAGTGATATGGCATACACATCTCAGGGCTTGACCTTATTAGGTACATATATATTAAACGATGACTGCAAGGGAGTTACAAGTAAGGTTTTTTCTATAGGGTGCATCCTAGAAGAGTTGCGTATGAAGAAGTAAATAAAAGAGACATGAATACATATCCTAAGGCGTGCATAGATTAGAAAATTGCTAAGGATGAGTATCAGTAGAAGAGAGAAAATAGGAAAAATTGAGTTAAAGTAGTGAAGAGACAACATAACCACATAGCACTCTCTGACTGATCTTGGGACACAATTCGAGATGGGGTGGAGAAGTAATGGAAAAGATTCAGTTGTTAGAAATTAGTTGGAAGGGCGTACCCCGAGGAAGTAAGCGTCTTAATGGGAGATGAATAATTTTGATTGATGACATTAAAGTCTTTTTACATTCCTAATATTTCAAGGACTTGGGGGTAGTTGTTGCACCGGATTTTGTCAAGGAGAACAACTGAAAAACTCTAGCAATCTCAGCCCCCAATTACTCACAAACCAACACACTCCGGTGATATTCAGCCTTGTTTGATCTTTTTCCGACAAAGAATCTCAATCTTTGTTGATTACCAGATTTCTCCATCAATAGTCAAGATCAAGTTATACACTGTTTACTGTGTTTAGTACAACTTAAAATTTTCGCCTATGGAATCAGGCAGTGGGCTATAGAGGTTGACATTCCGACTGTCCTTCAAAAATTAACGTAACAAATTTATTTTATTTCCATCTAATTTTGAAAAACTAATAAATAAAATATTTCAAATTGAGTCACTAAAAACATTAAAATAAGTTGACACCCGATTTTTTACCATCCTGATTTCGCCACTATATTTTCATGCAAATAGCCTAAATATAACAGGCATATAGCACTATAGCAATAAAATTTGAAAAACAATCAACAAATTTCTTCAACCTATAGAAACTGACGATGAAGCAACTCAGTCATGTCAAAAGAAGGACGAGACATACAAAAAATGCGTGAGGGGTCATAGATCAATAATAATTGTTGAGAAAATTTTCACTTTCAAATTGCATCGTATAAATTTTGTTATAATATAATTTAAAATCCTGTTAAATTTCTTCTAATTTGTTAAATTTTTTTAAAAATTATTAATTCAATATGGTATTTGATCTGTCAGTATGCGTCTTGAGTTCGATTTTCTACTAAAAAATGAACACACATAATTTATCATTCGACTTAAAAATAGATTTTCGATTGACAGGGAATGTAATAATATAATATACAGTAACATATTAAAAATACTCTTTTTAAAAAATTTGGAAGGATCCTCGTTAGATTTTTTTATATCTATTTTCATTTTCCCGGCCCAATAAAATGATCTATTTTTTATACTTAGATTATAGCTAGCACTCCGTACTTTATAATCGTTTAATTACGAAATTGTGGTTGTGATTTCAAATTTTACGAAATTGTTAATGATAATGATTTCTTAAAAAATAACGAGTAAAATGTATTAGATGTTAGTAATATTAATGTTAAACTAAATCATGATAAAAATATATAAATAAATAACTTATATATGTGATTTAATATAGGTAAATATTTAATTAAATGTGTTATGCGATAATTTGTATTAATGAACTTACCAAAATTTTGATTATTAATTCAAATTTTTATTAATGAGTTTACCATAAATGTTTTGAATAACATTAATAGTAATTAAAGTTAGGACTCAACCAGGACCAATTGATGGAGGTGAGGGACACAAAATAATTCAACCATACAAAAGGAGAAAGAAGGACAGTAACATTGCACAGGGAGCACACACTTGCAAAGCCAAATGAAAATTTTGTGAAGCCTTCAGTTTCTACTTTTGATGTGTCTCAGAATTTTCTTGAGGCACAGCCCCATTCACTCTCTATTCCATCTCCTCAATCACTTTTAAAATGTATTTCTTCAGAAACTTTGTTGATTGACAACTTCAATGTTTCAAATTCACCCTCTTTGCAACTCAGAGTGCAACCAACACTCTCACTCGTATCACCAAATAAGGTTAACACCTTGGTTGATCAGGAAAAGACTGATAATTCTCACAAGTCAATGAATATTACTCAATCAACTGATAACTTTCAACATCCATCGACTAGTTCACTTCCATCGATGGATATCCTTACATCCATCGACGAGCTCCAATCAACGGATATTCATCAATCGATGGATATTCCTCATCCATCGATTGACACTTCACTTTCAATTCATGAATCATCAATGAAACAATTCAAGTGGTTAATACTCTACTAGGATTGAGTGGAGTGGGTGAGGTGTGTGAGAGGCAAGGTTGCATACCTTGGCAAAAAGAGAGTGTGTGAAAGAGAGGCCCTCAATTTCTTCTGAGGTGGCAAAAAGAGAGGGTGTGAGCAAAGAGAGTTCCACCTTAGCAGGTGATGCAAAAGGAGAGAATAGTAAGGGAGAGGTGAGAATCTAGGATGAGATCATGATGCAAAAACAGAGGGAAGAGAGTGAGAGAGAAAAGAATAGAGAGAAACCAATTTCACCATCTCATGAAGCATTAACTTCTAAAACTGAGCAGGTTGCAGCTGAACTCACCCAGGAGTTGGGGTTGGAGTTAGGGGAGATGGAGGAAATGGAGAACATGAAGTCTCTGCAGGAGTTGCAGATGCCCATATGGAGGTGGATGATGAGATTGAGTTTAATCTTGATGCTACAACATTTCAACACGAAGATCCACACTACCAAGAATTGGCAGCAACCACTAATCAAGAGGTTGAAAAGATGTTGGGATTAGTGCAAACAGAAGAGCAATTCAGGAGTGGAAATAAGAATTTGGTAAGACAGCCTGATGGTGTGTCTCACATGAATTCTGAAGATTTTGAAGATGATTTTGAAGATGATTATGATGATGTGCTATTTGAGTCTACAATGGCCATTGATGAAACTATTTTGGCTGACACTGAAAGGGCCATAGTTTCACACTTTAGGAGATCTATGGCTGAATTAAATATGGAGGATCCTATACACAGAAGAATTCTCAACTTCTACAGAAATAACTTGAAGATCCAAAAGATGCATGTGATAGGTTCCAAGTATGAACTCAAGAAGATCAGGGAAGAAATTGATAGTGCAAGGACATATTTTGACTCCACTATTGATTCTAGACTCAGCCTCACCATGTTAACAAGAATCAAGCAAAGAATTGATACTGAGTCTACTGCCAAGGACAAAGTTGTGGCATTTGAGAAAAGAGTGACTGCCATGGAAGTTAGCATGGAACAAATTTTGAAGAATCAAGTCACTCAAATCAAGCTTCTGAACAGACTCTTGGAAACCCCTCTTATTTCTCAATCCTTGAATAAAGAACCTGTTGCTGATAACAAAATGGGGGAGAAGGACGAGGAGTTAAGGTGAAGGGAAATTGAAGCTGTGATCAAGAATACAGAGAATGCTATTCAAAAGACAGATCCAAAGCAGGCATTGGATCAACAAATTATAAGGAAATTTGATTCAATTGCTAGCAAAAATAAGGAAATTGATGCACAAAAGCCAATTGCCTTAATACCAGAAATTCTTGAGGCAGTAAAGAAAGGAGAAATAAGGATAGAAGAAGGCGTCTCACAAACTGGTGACATAAAGGGGAAGGGCATTTTAACAGAAGAAGGAAAGAAGAAGAGTTATGTCATGAGTAGAGGTGAGAAACTATTGAGCAAAGCAATAGTTGTTGGTATGAAAGAAAGGGAGCAACAAGATAAGTCACAAGAAGAACTAGCCATTCAATTGTAAAAAGAATTTGATGAGGAGGATAGGCTAATTAGAGAAGCCAGGAGAAAAGAAAGTGAAAGGAGACCAAGGATGAAGCAAAGAGCAAACAAGCCTGCAGAAAAACCTAAAACTTCTAGAGTCAAAAGAAAACTTGTTGTTGATGAAAAGATAGTCATGGAGAAGAAACCAAAGGAGATGAAGCTTGAGAGTCAAGCATTTGGGAGTGGTCAATACAAAGAAATAGAAGTGTTCAAATCCAAACCTGAGAATTTTGTGCCAATCAAAATTGAAGGAATGACTGCAGTAAAATATCAAAGAAAGAGGGACATTGATCTACTTCACATTGATTATAAAGATGGGTCACATTCAACTTTCACATTTAATCAAGTCATGTAACAAGGCTATGCCACCTTAAGGAAAATCTACACCATGCTCAACAGGAAGTATTATCTAACTGAAGAGCTAGGTAAAACTATCATTGAGAAGATGAAGAAAATAAGGGAGACACCTCTTCAAGAAGAAAGGGATGAAAGAATCAAGATTTGGAATCCTGAAGGAAGGAAGGTACTTTATGAAACATTCTACATGATGATTTACAAGAACATGGAAGGCAGGGAAAAATGCATTGACATTTGCCAGGAAATAGATAAACTGCCCAATCTGGAATTGAATTATCTTGCAAGCCAACTAGACTACAGGGTTGAGGATGAGAAGATTTTGAAGGGATCCATATACAGAAAGATGAAGGAAAATGAAGATAAGATGAATGAGTCAATGGGAATAAGAAGAAGGTAGAAGATTCAGACTCAACATCAAAGTTATCAGAATTCATTTACTACTGGTATTTGATCACTCTGTCTCAAAATTATTTTTGTCTATATTGTAATTCCTGCTAGAATGAAAATGTTTAGGAGTTTTGTTATCATCAACAGAAAATTTATGCATATTTCACATATTCATAAATAGGGGGAGATTGTTAGGAATTATGAGATTTAATGATAACAAATTACTTAGAATTACAATAAGAATTTAAATTTCATTTTAACTGGTCAATGGATAAGTGACCTATTAATATCCATTGACTAGGAAACAAGTTATCAGTTGAAGCTTGTTAATCAAATGATAAATTGGATTGTAACATTTGATTTATGTTTCATTATCAATTGATTGTATTGCCTCGATGGATGCTGTGAAATAGTCGACTGATGTTATTGACTTCAATCTATAGCTTCTCAACGGATGTGAAGAATGGTTGATCAATTATAAATATTCTAAGTCAAAATTATCACAAATGAAGTGATCAATAAATGTTGGAGTCGATGGATAAAGCACTACTCGATGGATAAAAACACTATCAACGGATAAAGGAAATCAACAGATAAAGGACCTATAATAGTCTATAATCGATTGTTTTGATACTATTATATTTAACCCCTCCTTCTATAATAGTCTATTCATTTGGGAAACAATTGTTATCAGAGCAGGTAGTTAATTACAACTTAAAGATCTCAAAATAATATCTGGAAACAAGTAGAAAAGTATTAGAATCCCTATCTTGAAGAAGGCTGAATACCCTACATGGAGGGTAAAAATGATGATGTTCTTGGAAGCCACAGATCCTGTTTATCTAGATATGATCAATGAAGGTCAGTATTTTCCAACTAAGCTAGTTCCATCAATAATTGTGGAAGGAAGACAGGTTCCCGAATATTATACTTTGAAGGACAAGAAAGAGTGGACGAATGAAGAAAAGCAAGAAGTCCTCAAAGATGCAAAGGTAAGGAATATTCTGCCTAACAGTCTTGACTCTGTGATGTCTAACACGGTAATTGCATGCAAAACTGCTAAAGAAATCTGAGATGCACTAGAGGTTCAATGCCAAGGAAACAAGGAGATAAAGAAGAATAGAAGATATGTTCTAATTCAAGAGTATGAATACTTTGAGGCTAAACATAATGAGTCTCTCACATATATCTATGACAAATTTCTTACTCTGTTGAATAACTTTGCTTTGGTTGATAAGGTGTATGATAACGAGGATTCAAACACCAAGTTTCTAACGGCTGTTATTGAAGAATGGGATTTATAAACATCTTTGATAAGAGACAGGGAAGATTTGGATGATATGTCCCTAGATTAAGTGTATGGAAGGCTAAAAACTCATGACTTAGAGTTATAACAAAGGAAGAACATGAAAAGTAGCAAGGCAAAGTCTGTTACCTTGAATATTGAGACCAAGGTTGAAGAACCAAAATAAAAGGTTTTAAAAGTCTTAACAAGAAAAGGAAAAGCTGTGATGATTAAGGAAAGCAGTGAATTAGAGTTTGAGGCAAACTCTGATGTAAACTTTCATGACTCCACAAAGTCTAATATGATGGCGATGGTTGCTATTATTATTAAAGGCTTCGAGAAGATGAAGTATAAGAAGTATAGAAAGTAATGAAACTTCCAAAAGAAGCATGGAGAGTTAGAGAATAAAGAAAGATTCATGAGAAAAGAAGACAAAGATGGGAAGTCCAAGACACTTGACAAAACAAAGGTCAAGTGTTACAAGTGTAACAAGATGTGGCACTTTGCTACTGAGTGCAGAAGCAAGGAATCTGGAAAAGCTCTCATTCCCTCAAAGAAAGATTGGATGGATTCATCAGACTCTGAAGAAGAAACAAACTATGCTCTTATGGCAAAGACTGATGCTCTCATCCTAAACTCTGACAAGGTACCAGACTCTGTCTTCAATATTAATACTGAAAATATCCTTGAATTAAAGTCTTTCCTTAGAACCTTGCATGCTAGTTTTAAATCACAGTCACTTGAGAATGAAAGATTAAAATCTGAAATACACACTCTGTCTGCTAGGAATGACTTTCTTGAATCTAAACATACACACATGCTTAGCACTAAGAAAGATTGTGAAAATGCTATACACATGCAAACTCATCTAGAAATACAAGTGGAATATTTAAAAGCTAGGATAACTAAAGAAAATGAGACTTTCAGAGTTTGGATAAACTCTGGAAAGAAATTCCAACAAATGCTTTCTGACAAGAATTGGACATCTCCTTTAAGTTATGAATCTGACAAGGAGACACATACTAAGACAAACACAAAAGGAAAATTGAGTGAACTTGTAAATTTTGTTAGAGTTAATAATGAAAAGAATACTTCTAATAAATGATCTAATAATCACAAAGCCAAATAGTATAGTGTGTCAGAGAATAAACCAGTAAATATTGGGTTACTCTCACAGAAGCAACTTAAAGAAAAGTTGAAGTCAATCACCAACAAAAATAAGACTAAAAAGGTCAAGAGGAATAGAAATGGTAAAGTAGGAATTTTTAAGGAGAATGACTATAAAAATATCCCTAATGCTCCTAGAAAAACCTGTTTCACATGTGAAAATTCTAATCATCTTGCTATTGACTACATGCAAAATAAAAAGAAGGAACCTGAGAAACTTAGATCAGAGGATAAAAAAAAGACTAGATATAGACCACAAAATCCTTGTTTTCACTGTGATAGTTTATGTCATTCTATTTACACATGTAAAGAATATCATAGTTTGTATTTCAATTATTATGAACTATTGCCTCATTTGAATACAACTCCTGTTTCTTCTGGTCATTCTTCTAAACAATAGTATGTGATAAAATCTGCCAGAAGAAAGATAAACTCTGAAAATGCAAACTCTGTTAACTTAAACTCTGATAAAGTTACTTCTGCTGCAAAAGATAACAATCTCAAAAAGAAAGGATCCAAACTTGTTTGGATCCTCAAAGCTACTAATTAATTTGCATTAAATGATTGCAGGGAAACCGGAAAAACATCCTAATAATTGATAGTGGATGTTCTGCACACATGACTGGAAATAAATCCCTGTTTTCAGAGTTTGAGGAGAAGGCTGACCCAACAGTATCTTATGGAGATGGCAACATATGAAGAACACTGGGATATGACAATATTCTGATTGGAAATGTGATCATTGAAAATGTAGCTCTGGTTTAAGGACTCAAGCATAATCAGTTAAGTGTGAGTCAAATGACAGACAATGGTTATTCTATGGAATTTCATGAAACACATTGTGAAGTCAAAAGTAAAAAGGCTGGCAAAGTGGTTCTAATTGATCACATACATAACAATCTATTTGAAGCAAGCTTGGAGGTAAATTCTGATGGTCCCTTAACTTGTTTACTTGGAAAGACATCATCTTTGGATAGCTAGAATTGGTACAAAAAGTTGTGTCACTTGAACTTTGGAAATATAAATGAATTGGTGAAAAAGGATCTAGTAAGAGGTCTTCCAAAAGTTCAATTTCATTCTGATGGACTCTGTGATTCATTTCAAAAGGCAAAACAAAAGAAGACATCTTTCAAGAGCAAAACTGAAAATTATATTAATCAACCTTTTCATCTATTGCATCTTGATCTGTTTGGCCCTGTCAACATAATGTCCATTGGAAAGAAGAAATATACTCTGGTGATAGTAGATGACTACACAAGATTTACCTGGGTGTATTTTTTACACAAAAAAGATGAGACAACTGAGATAATTTTTAATCATTGAAATTTCAGAGTCTGACCAATCTCTGACAAATACAAACTCTGACCTAAATTCTGATCCATCAAACTCTGAAATCCCAAACTCTGATCCATCAAACACTGATGGAAGCACAACTTAAGGGTGGGGATCAACATTTACTGAGGAATCATACTATGAAGGCACAAATCATGAAGGAGCATCTAGTTCAAGAAACTTTTCACATCCAAGGAAATGGACTAAAGATCACACACATGACTTAATTATTAGTGATCTAGAAAGTGGAGTAAAGACAAGAAAAACTACTCAAAATGAATGTCTATATCATAGCTTTCTTTCTCAAACAGAACCAAACAAAGTTGAAGATGATTTGAAGGATGCAGATTGGGTAACTAAAATGCAGGAAGAATTAAATGAGTTTGAAAGAAATGAGGTTTGGTCTCTTGTTCCAAGACCAAAGAACAGATCCATTGTTAGAACAAAATGGATGATAAAAAACAAGACAGACTCTGATGGAATCATAACAAGGAATAAAGCAAGACTAGTTGCCAAATGATACTCTCAACGTGAAGGTATTGACTATGATGAAACCTTTGCACCTGTAGCTAGACTTGAAACAATCAGAATCTTTCTTACTTATGCTGCACACAAGAAATTTAAAGTATACCAGATGGATGTCAAAAGTGCATTTTTGAGTGGTGAGCTTGAGGATGAGGTATATGTTGAATAACCTCCTGGCTCTGTGAATCCAAAATATCCAAATCATGTCCACAGGTTAGATAAAGCATTATATAGACTCAAGCAACCTCCTAGAGCCTGGTATGAAACATTGGCTCAATTTCTACTTGAAAGTAGTTTCACAAGAGGTACAATTGATAAAACCTTGTTTTATAGAAATCAAGGGAATGATTTATTATTGGTTCAAATATATGTTGATGATATTATATTTAGATCCACTAATGAAAAACTCTGTGAAAGATTTCCAAAGCTAATGCAATCCAGGTATCAAATGAGCATGATGGGAGAAATGAGCTATTTCTTAGGCTTGCAAGTGAAATAGACTGATGTAGGCATTTTCATAAGTCAGTCCAAATATACAAAGAATCTACTCAAAAAGTTTTAAATGCAAGACTCTGCATCTACCACAACTCCAATGGAAACTGCAACCAAACTTGATCAAGATACTGGTGAGCCTGTAGAAATAACAACATACAGAGGTATGATTAACTCACTTCTTTATTTGACAGCTAATAGACCAGATATTATGTTTGCAACCTGTCTATGTGCTAGATTTCAGGAAAATCCAAGGGAACCACATTTGATTGCTGTTAAGAGAATTTTTAGATATCTCAAAGGCACCATCAATCTTGGCCTATGGTATCCTAGAGAGTCTGAATTTAGACTTATAGGCTATTCAGATGCTGATTTTACAGGATGTAAAATTAATAGGAAAAACACTAATGGAAGTTGTCAATTTCTAGGTGGAAGATTTGTCTCATGGTTTAAAAAGAAGTAGAAATCAATCTCAACATCAATAACAGAAACTGAATATATAGCTGCAGGAAGCTGCTGTGCACAGATTCTATGGATGAGAAATCAACTGTTAGACTATGGTTTGAACTTTTCAAAAATTCCTATTTATTGTGATAATCAAAGTGCTATTACAATGACAGGAAATCCAGTTCAACATTCTCTGACAAAACACATAAGTATTAGATATCACTTCATAAAGGAACATGTCATAGAAGGAATAATTGAAATGCATTTTGTTCCTACGGATCAACAGCTAGCAGACATATTTACAGAACCTTTGTGTGAAGAAACTTTTACAAGATTAGTTTCTGAATTGGGCATGGTGACAAGTGACTCAACTCCAAACAACAAGTAACAGATACAATCAATGTTTATGATAAACTCTGTCAGAGTCTGTGGTAAACTCTGATCGAAAATGAATTAAACTCTGATCCTTGGAAAATCTAATCTCTGATGGTCTCAAGCTATCAGTGTTTAATGTAAACTCTATCAGAGTATGTGGTAAACTCTGTTAGAGGATACAACAAACTCTGATTACTGTAAACCCTGATCTTAGTCTCTAAAATCTGAGTTATTATTATTTATGACATCATATTTAATTGGTGACATCATATTTGTTAATCTCTGATTAGAGTAATCATATGGCGCGTGTCTGTCACGTAAATCATTTCATATTTAGACACAAATACACACACATATGCTGTATTTTGAGATTTGCACTACTCATTAATCCACCAATAAAATCTTACCGCGTGTCCCACTACAGTGTATATGCCATTGAGAGGGAATATATTAATTAATATTTTTCACTTTGAATTAACAACTGCATCTTATTCTTACTATCTCTCTCTCTCGTTGTTTCAAAACCCTAATATCTACAAACTATAAATCTATGTGTATCAATGGAATCTAAAGGTCTATCTTTCCAGAATTTCAACTTTGCAGCTACTAATTACATTTCAATCTTGACTAAATCTGATGCACCTTAAGAGTTTCATCTTATTCAGGACTTTCTACAACAACACATTATTGGGTATGCTCTGCAAGAACCCAAGGCGATTTCAGCATAAACTATGACCAAGATATGGTCAACTGCAAAATTTAATGATACTGGTGATAATGATGACCCTATCATTACTTTTCAATGCAATGGTCACCATTCCATAAATCCTGCAGTTGTTCGTCAAGCCCTTCACCTTCCTGAAGTGACTACATATGCTACATATGATGATATTGTTGAACACGAACATATCAAGGATTTTTTTAGAGAAATAGGCTATGGAGGTAGTTTATCCAAGTTATGAAGCCTCACAAGGTCGAATTTGAGAAGAGAGTGGAGCTTCTTCTTTGATTGTATTACAAGGACATTCACTGCTAAGTGCACCAATTTCGATGCCATTCCACAACTCTCATAATAATTTGGGTATTCTCTGACCCATAATCTAAATTTTAATTTTCCTTGTTTATTGATTAGACAAATAGCTAGTAAGATTAATGATGATGCACACACTATATACTATTCTAGATTTTTGTAATTGATTTTTAGCCATCTATTGCCTGATGTAAATTTTGAGAATGATAAGAGCTTACCTAGTTTCTGTATGAATAAGCGAATTTTTGCTGACCTGACAAGGAAAGATGCTAAAAAGGACACCAAAGGTAAATTACCAAAATTATTTTATCCCACATGAGTCAGGCTTCTCTTAAATCAGAGAATGCCTACTGTGTATGAGAGAGAATTTTTGTCAGTGACTATGAATCAGAGTTTAGCACCCTCTGATTATAACCCAATTCAACAACCAAACACTGATACACAACCCAAGATAACCTCTGTAGTCTCCCAAAAGAGTGCAGTTATAAAACAAACCTCTCAACCACAAGGGCCAAGTATGAAAAGTGTGAGATATAGTCTTATGGATTAGGTTTTGATTATTTTGTCTTAATGATAAGTGTAAATTAAATTAGCATTAGGAAGTTACTAATTAATATAGTAATCCTCCCTTAGGTTATTCGAAGTGACAGTCAACGAGAAGAAAGTCAAATTGGGTCAAACTGCTTTTATAAACAAAACCAAATGATTTTCTCTCTANTTTTAGTAGGTTTTGGATTATTTTGTCTAAACATTAAGTGTAAATTAAATTAGAAATAGGAAATTACTAAAGAATATAGTAAACCTCCCTTAGGCTCATTCAAAGTGACAGTCAACGAGTAGAAAGTCAAACTTGGTCAAATTACTTTTATAAACTAACCAAATAATTTTATTTCAACATATAATTAGACAAGATTTATCAAAATAATGATAAAACCAAATCTAATTTATATATGTTATATTTTGAGGCATAGACTGAAGATGAACAAATACAGTATTTTAACACTACTTTTACGAGTCAAAAAAAATGTGTTATATATTCAAAAGAGTGTTTGTTTTAAAGGTTTTCAAGGGAATATATTTTCAAAATATTTTCTAAATATATTTGTTCAATTTATTTTCAAAAAAGTTCTGCCTAGATATAAAATACAGATTTTATCCCGGAAACCCTGAATTGTCCTATTTCTTTGGATAATTTGTATTTTAATTCAAATTAAATATTCCTTGGACTTCATAGTCATTATTATTATAGGAATATTAATTTGAATATGTTTTGAGTCAAAACTTTAGTCCAAACGTTGACAAGTTCCGACAAATGACTATCGAGTATTGTTTCGGGCTATAGGGACAACGAAACGATCTTTTTCTCAAAGTAGTATCTATAAATGTTCAAATGACTTGAAACTTGGGGAATGTCATTATAATGTTGAAAAAGAATTTTTGGATGTTTTTCATATTTTTTGGGTGACTTTTATTTTTGGCCGGTATTCCCGATTTCAGGATTGTTTGTTCAGTCAATTATAAGTCAATGAAGGTCAACTCCAAGTTGAGTAGGATTTTGACCATGACCTATTGGGATAATTCTCAGATGGTTCCCAAATTTTCATAATTTTGGAGCATATTTTGAAAAACGTCATATTTCCAACGTATCGTTCGATATCGTGTTTATTCGCTTAAATAATTTACTGAATGAGGCTAGCACGTTTTTCAAGGAACCCATGTGGGTAAATACAGCTGGGGGGACAAAACTTTTAAGTTGTGTACCTTACCTTATCACATGCCAAGCCTTGTCCCCTAATTAAATAAATCAAAAATGCTTCATTTTTGGCCTATAAATAAAGCCCTCCCCCCACACCATTTCTGAAGCCATTTAGTGCCAAGTATATGCTGCATATTTCACTTCAAAGAAGCTCTCAAGATCAATAGGTTTTCATCTTCAAGAGTTCTTGAGTTTTAAGCTTAGTTCTTTCATAGATCTTACACCTTACAAGCTTAAACACCCATATACTTGCACTTTAAACACACCAACCATACAAGTCCGTTTTGGCTACCCAAAGACCTCATTCCCACAGCCCTTAGAATTGTCTAGTTGCTCCCAAAGTTATACCAAAAGTTCACTTTCCGGCGATTTTACGGCGACTTTTTCCGGCGACTACTTTTTGTGTGTTTTGGCTTCGAAATTGGCTTTTTCTCTTGATTTCTCTCTAGATCTCAAGGGTTACAAGTTGATTCCATTTTTATGTGTTAGTACACATATTAGGCAGATTATAAATAGATTTGTGCTTGCTTGTTTTGTTTGTTAGATCTATTATATAGTTAGCCTTGTCTACGATTTACATAGTTACGTGCTTTAATTGTTTGTTCGTTGTCTTCTATATAAATTGTGGTAATCGTTGGAAGAGCTTTATTTTAATCTCTTGCTCTTCACAACCAAGTTGTTGATATCCTCGGTGTAGGCTTCCGGGATTAATAACGACTCTAAGTTACTTAAGTTCCGAGTAGAGACCGATTTGTATAAATCTCATAAAGAGGTATAAGCAAAAGGACTCCTTGTTGAATTTGGTAATTAAACTAGCTTCTATTCCAAGTTGAGACCTACTTGTATAAGTCTTATTTAGAGACATAAACAAAAGGACTCCTTGTTGATAAGTTGCAAGTTAACTCATTTTATTTCCGAGTTGAGATTCCATTCGTATAAGTCTAAATTATTAGACATAAACGAACTTCTCCTTGTTTGAAATAAATAGAGTATTAATCTCACTTAATTCCGAGTCGAGACCAATTTGTATAAGTCGAGGTACGACATAAATAAAAGGACTCCTTATTGAATCATTCGTGAAAGAAACAAACTTATATTCCGAGTTATATTTTTTCGTGTAAATCTCACTTAGAGATATAAACAAAGCAAACTCGTAGAATATTTGTAAGTTTATTCTTTAACTTCGAACACCGAGTTAAGGGTTATTTGTATAAGTCGAGGTACGACATAAACAAACCTAACTTGTTGAGTTCTTGGAGTTAATCCAACTTCGATTCTGAGTTTGATATTATTCGTATAAATCGAGGTACGACATAAACGAAACATCATTGTTGAATCTTGGTGGTATATCCGGTGTTTGTTTAAAGGTCATAGTTTAGTTATTTTAATTTCCAAGGCCTTATAAACAACCCACTCATAAAACGTTCTTGATCTTATTCAAGTCACAATATTTGGCTTAGTTATTTCCAGCCTTATATATCCTATATATATTATATTATATATATTTAATTTAAGTGCTTGCATTCATACGCTTTACATATCACTTTTTACTTTAGCATACGCACTTAATTTACTGCATACACGTTCACACACAACGTGTGGTTCGTCCTTCTCACNAATTCACATTTATATATTCTTTTGCTTCAGCTATATTATATATATCTGTTTGTTTGTTCCCGGTCTAGTACAGTAATATACTAGTCCACCAATCTTCTTTTCTTAAACAGGGTTATTAAGTCACAGTACTAGTTGTCCAGACTTTGTTAGTGAGGTGAAGTGAAGTGAGGTGATCCTTGTTCTAAGACCAAAGTCCTAGGCACGCCGACAGGAAGTTGGGTGTCTCTGCACCGTGAGGAAGAGGAAAGACACAAACGCAGCGGAATAAACGTGAAAAATAAATCAAAATAGCGAAACCCTCCGCAGGA
>QRFB01014982.1:0-21632 GCA_008931105.1 Oenanthe javanica
ACATTTTTGGGATGAAATGCCCAAAATAACACAATATGAAAAAATGCCCCCAAATGACACTTCGAAACGTGACTTCGGGTAGTGTTTTGAGAAGGAGTACAAAACGCTACTTCATGTAGCGTTTTGACACTTTTTTTTCCTGTTTCTTCCCCCACATAACGCTACTTCAAGTTGGGTTATAGACTGAATACGCTACTTCAAGTTGGGTTATAGACTCTCTCTTTTCACCTCTCTCCCTCACCCTCTCTCTCCACCTCTCTCTCTAACACCACAAACACACACTCACAGATACATATACACACACCCAACTCTCTCTCTCTCTGCAATCACCAGCTGCCACCACCGCCGGCCACGGTCGCCGCCGCGGTGGGGCCCTTTCCCTGCTCCGTTTCCAACACAGCCAGCACAAACAATTATGCATAGATTAATTTATTTTTAAAAAGGAAGACGCTAAACGATATAGCGTTATGGAGTGTTATTTGGGGCCATTTTTCTGGGTTTTGCCATTTTGAGCATTTTAGTTCAAATATGTGCCACATGGGGCCTTTTCTCACTAGTGATATAGTCATTAATTGAATTTTATGTTTTTAATTACTCGTCATGATATTTAGTAAAATATTATAATATTTTATATCAATTCAAGAGTTACTTATATATTAAAATATTAAAATATGTTAATTATTATTTAAAATTTAGTTTCAGTCGTACTATTACAGGGACATATTTTATATGTAGTCAAACCTTGATAAATTAATAGCCTCTAAACCATAAAAATCTATTAATAAATGAAGATATTAATTAATTAATTAATTATTAATTTATTGAAAAATTATTAAATTTAATTATAAATACAATTAGAATAAAATTTTGAATTAATAATTTTTATTAATTTATCTATAATTATAATTTTTAAATTTTGTACTATATATTTTTAAATGTAATTAGAAAAAAATTATAAATATAATGATACCATTCATAAATGTATCAAAAAGAGTTCATGAATTTAATTGAATTGTAGATTTATGAATGTAATTAAATTATATTTCTTCATTCATGTCATTAAATTATATCCATTCTTGAATGTAACTAAACATTGTTAATCGGTAATTAATTTTTGATTTTCTGGGGATCACTAAATATGTAATAATAAATATAGTAGTATGGTAAACTCAATAATGCATAAAGAAAGATTAAGATGAAATACAAGGACATTTATTATTGTATAAATACTTGTATATATATATATATATATATTAGAGGGTAAAATGAATATATATAATTTTGATGTAGGTGGTATTATTAATTTATATATGATATGAGACCTATATGTTTTAATAAAAATATACAATCTTATAAATTGAGCAAATTATTAATTTATCCTAAGGGCTTGATTCAAGATTATAAAAAATTATTACTAAACCTCTATACATTAATAATCTCGAGGCTGCCAAATTCTATTTATCTATCATGATTATTAATTTATCGAGATTGAATATGCATTATCTTTATTATGCTCGGACAAAAAAATGAACTAAAAATATCAATTTATCATAAGTTATTAATTTATCGAGGCTCTACTCCCAAAATAATATTAATTTATACTTATGTATGTTAATTTTTATCCAATATTTATTTTTAATACCTTAATAAATGTAATTCATATTAAACATTTGTTTATGTTATAATATTTTACATACATTAATTGTTATTTATGATTTAGTTTTAATTTTACTAAGATTTTTTAGTTCCAATTGATTGAAAGAGTTTCACCATTTTTAACAGAAAAATAATAGGCCGTGCAGTGTTGTGTAATACGTGGAGAAAGACTTTTTCTTTAGTTCATCTTAACTAAATACGTTCTTTTTTATAGTTAAATATAAATTTTGGGTTTTTGGACAATGCATATTTTATTTATTCATGACAATTTTATGGTATTGATCTCATGCACCTATTTTAATTTAATATTTTTATATTATTGACATATTTATGGTCTTATGGGGTGTGCTCCAGCTCTTACGGATTGTATCTTTGTCATCGATAAACATGGATGACTCTTCATGGCCGTTGAGCATTCACACTACTTCTGCGCGCTTAATGCTGAATATGGTGCGTTTTATTTTCATTTTATTTTGATATTTCAGTTGTTAAATGTAACTTGTACTTTGCTTTTATGTGCGGTTAGGTGGAGCCAATATTTGAAAAAGCAATTGACTTGGCAACCATGGAGGAAGTACGAACGTTGTTGGTATAAGATTAATGTTGGCTTTTCTTGATTACCACATTTGTTGTGTATTACATTTTATTGTTTTATTCTTTGTATATCCACCGACCATTTCTATTTTTGGGGAATGTTTAGTATTCGCCTAATTATCATTTTCAATTGCTTCGTATTAAAGTTAACTATGAATTTGCAGGGGAGAGTTCTAGATATTTTTGCCTCAAAATTTAGCATAATCAAGCAATCAATTCTGCAGGTAATTCATTGAACCAAATGTTTTATTTTTTGAATTATGTCTACGCAATGTTTTACTTTGATTAATTAGACTTCACAAGGATAAAATTATATTAAAAATATATTACCCATTGTTTTGCATATGGTTACAACTTACAACTCAACCTTACTATATGGGATCTGAGAAAATTAATTATTTCCTTGTGCTTAAGATTGCTTTCACAAATAATGGTTAATGAAACAAAAAAGTAAATAGCAAAAATGGTTTTTTATGTATTTTAATTTGCACAAATCTATTGAATTTGCATATTCCTCGTATGCCTTCTTTTTTCTTGAATGATGTTAAATGCCTACAATGATTTTTATCTCGTATGCCTTCTTTTTTCTTGAATGATGTTAAACGCCTACAATGATTTTTATTTGTAAGCACCTTATTTTTCAAATATTAATCAACTTTGGACATTTTCCTGTTATATATATTAACAAGGGAATGCGAAACCTAAACTAAATATTTCTTGTAAAACTTGAGACTTCTGACCCCTAAATTATACAAATTAATACTCCCTCCATCCCAAATTAGATAACCCATTGACTTTTGGCACGTATGTTAAAATGCATTGATCAGATAGTTCTGTAAATTATTTTTTTAATTTTTTTTAAATAAAAATTTAAGTATCGAATTTTTATTTTAAAAGAAACTTTTTAAAAATAATTTAATGAACTATGTGGTCAATGCAGTTTAACATACGTGCTAAAAGTCAAGGGGTCATCTAATTTGGGATGTAGGGAGTATGATGTAATGCTAATTTTGTATAACTTATTTTATTTTTTTAGATTGGCAAGAGGAAAAGAGGAAAATAGGAGAACAAAAAAAGGCTTAGCCTATTTAATACATTCAATACCTAATTCAGTATAACTTATTTATTTACAATATATGTTTTTTATGCTTTAATCATTAATATAACTTGTAACTAAATATTATTATTTGATTAACTATAAGTTTATATTACATACACGATATTACGACATTACAATAAATCTTTGCACATCCATAATAAAGCAAATTTAACTCATGAATATTAAAATTATAAAAAACCATAATAACAATATATAATTAAATTTTGCAGAACTATACAAAATTGCAATACTACAAAATTACATTTTTTTAACAAAACCATTATATAATGTCAACAATATTAAAACAGAATCAACTTGTTTTTGTAGAACCATAATAAATGTGATTTGTTAGCAAAACCCAGATTATAAAAAATAATAATTTATCATCAATTTTTGCTACTCAATATTAATAATTATTAATAAAATTTATCAACTTATTAAATATTAAAATAAATATATATAATTATATATGAAAAGTGTTGATCAAATTTATAATAACTAATTTTTTTTCAATCCCAATTTTTTTATGTAATATTTTTTTGAAGAAGAGTATTAGTTGCGCAACAATAATTTAGGTAGAAAAGGTTGATTCTGCGATATATATTTTTAAAGAAGAATATTGGTTCTACAAAAACAACTTAGGAAAAAAAGGTAGTTTCTATTATATATTTTTTTTTGAAAAATCGTTGGTTCTACAAAATTATTTAAAAACATTTATTATGTATATTTTTATTTTTTTAACTTGTTTGTTTATTTCAGTTTTACCGAATATGTCTGGAAGTGTTTTTATTGAATGTCTGAAATTGGGCAAGTCCCATTAAGTCCAAAGTACACTAGCCAAAATGCAACAACTTGGGTAAGCCACAAGCCCACCACATGTCTCTAAAGATAATGATTTGTTAGTGCACTATTGATAGTAGTACTCTATGTTATATACTAAACTAAAGTCTCCACATGCCTCGATGGGGGACTAAGTGTTACAAACTCTCCCCCTTAAAATCCTGTAATCATCGTTAAGCCGAACAAATAGCCCATAACCCCTAGATCATACCTCTTCGGCATTTGCGGGATAATCCAGCTGGCTTCATGGCCCCACCTCCGGATCTCTACTGTTGTGAAATTATACCACAACCTTCGTGTTCCCACCTACGGTAACTTGACAAATCAAGCTTTTGAGAGTCGGCTTTGTGACAAGCTCGGGTCAAATCCCGAGCCCTATTCTAAATCGTCAAGTTTTGAATCCGTATCACAAATAAGTCATATACTCCGACCCAAATGCAACAACTTGGGTAATCCACAACCCACTATAGTCACCAAAAGATCATGATTTCTTGGTACACTTAGTAGTATTATTCTACCTTATATACTGAACTAAAGTCCCCACATGCCTCGATATGGGATTGAGGTGTTTCAAAATTCCCCACTTAAATTCCGGATGCCCTCATCAGGCCAGAGATAGTCCATAGGTTTAGATCGTACCTCTCTAGCCATTGTGGGATAATATCGGTTGGTTTCGTGTCCCACTTCCGGACCTCTGCCATTGTAGGATAATATCACCAGTCTTCGTGTCCCCACTTCAGGCAACTTGACGAATCAAGATTTCAAGAGGTGGCTTTGATACCTGTGACAACGATCTTTTCGTTTGTACGATCCGACAACTTGCAAAGTTTACCAATTTACTTCTTATGGCATTTTCTTTAACGACGATCTTCTCGTTTGTACATTGTATCATTTTGCTAGGATTCCACTAACCATGGTTAGTTTTATGATTGTGGTGGAACTTCCAGATCACCTCTTCACTTCTTCTTTAACCATGGTTAGTTTTATGATTTTTTTTCCTTACATATTATAAGTATTTATTGGGTTGTTTTAAAAAATTAGTTAAATGGTTAATTTGCAAAACAATGACAAGTTTGTTACCTTTTTTGACTAAGAGCTCATGCTTGGTACTTAAAACCACTAAAAAATAGCTAGGCTTGCCCCTGCCTATTTTAGTTACGATTTCTCCTGAATTGCTTACCAGGAATAATATGTCTTTCATGTCCATAATAAATTATGAGAATATTGGGGGTGGCAGAGAATCGAACTCGCGAACTCGAGACCTCTGCCACTGAGATCTGATATCATGTTAAGTTACCGGTTCTCGTAAAACCTAAGGCGTTAATCGAATGCCATATTCGAGTGGCTTACCCGGATCTTATATTATAGTCTAACAGTTGATTTACGGTTTTCTTCAGGATGTTCTTAGTTCCCAGGTGCCAGTTGAGCATTCGAAGCAAGTCAGTGATTCCATGCATTTAATTAAAACTTTGATTATGGGTAGGGTGACTATCTTTAAATATTGTTTTCATTTATGGTAAAAATGTGCCGAGTAATATAACTATTTCTTTTACTTTATCCAGTAAAAAATTGTCCAGATTTAATATCAGTATCAGTTGGTGCTTACTTTTTCTGATTATTGCCAATTGCCAACAGTAGTTTTTAGCTTGCCTATTGCCATCAAACAAGTGATAAATTTCTGCATGTTGACTTGCTCAGGTATCAAGCCTATTATTTGGACTATCACTAACGTTCATTCGCCACTGTCACAGGTTTTCAGCTCTCTCTAGAATAAGTCACTTGTATAGTACAACTTCATTTTAACTGGGCCTTCTTTTCAGGTTTCATCTTCAAAGCGTGTTTTGCCTTTGCAAATGCTTCCTCTGCCATCCAATTCATCAGTACCAAGACCATGCAAGGGGATGAAGAAAGATGAGGTATAGTTTCTTATTGATTGTCTTTGATGCTCTCTTTTGATTATTGCGTAATAGATTTGCATTTGGTAGGTCAGGAAAGCCTCCTGTGTTCTAAGTAGTGCCATGGACTGCTTAGTTTTGTTCAAGGAGAAACATGAAGAGAAGCAAATGATACATATTTTCTCCCAGACTTTTACTGCTATGGAACCTCAAGATATCACGGATATTTTCTCATTGTTTATGCCACATCTATTCGATTCCATGATATCTAACAATCAGATACTTTACATCTTGTCCGATCTTCAGCAAGCTCCTATGGTTTTCAGGCCTTCTGCGGATGTTTTGGTTAATTTTCTGGTGACTAACAAGCTTTCCCTTCTGAAGCAACATGATTCGTCTGCAGCAAAAGTTGTTCTGTATCTTTTTCGTTTTATATTTAGTGCTGTTACAAAATCTCCATCAAGTTATGAATGTATATTGCAGCCTCACCTCCATGTGATTTTTGAAACTTGCATGAAAAGTATAACTGAAAATGAGATGCCACTTGGTCATTTGCTACTACTTCGTACAATATTCTGTGCACTTTCTGAAGGGAAATGTGAGCTTCTCATGCAGGACTTGATTCCTAAACTTCATCCATGCTTGAATATGTTGTTGGCTATGCTTGAGGGTCCTTCTGGGGAAGATACAAAGGACATTCTGCTGGAACTCTGCTTGACCCTTCCCGGAGCTTTAAGTTCATTGTTATCTCACCTACCCCATCTTATGAAGCCTTTGGTTATGTGTCTTAAGGGCGGGTCTGACCTAGTGAGTTTGGGTTTGAAAACACTTGAATCTTGGATAGATGGCTTAAATCTTGATTTCCTGGAAGCTAGCATGGGAAATGTAATGCCTGAGGTGATTATGGCATTATGGTCTCACCTGAGACCAGCCCCATATATTTGGGGTGCGAGATCTTTACAAATCCTTGGAAAGTTGGGTGGTCGTAATAGAAGATTTTTCAGAGAGCCTCTTGGACTTGAGTGCAAGGAAAACCCAGAACATGGACTTCGCGTTGGTTTAACATTTGCGAGCTCAACACCTTTTGTGGTACCTCTAGACCAGTGTATAAATCTTTCTGTGTCAGCCATCAAGCATAATAATGGTGCCATGAATTTATTCCATCGAAAACAAGCTTTAAGATTTATTCGTGTGTGTTTATCTTCTCTGATTAGTTTGCCAAGACAATTTTTTGATGAAAGCAAAACATGCCGGTATTTATCCACTATTTTAACTTCTCAAGTTGATTTTTCTTCAAGGGATTCTGTGACACCAAATATACAGGTTAGTTTTACAGTTTTGAATTTTATTTGTTAATTTAATACTGTGTTAATTGCTGCCAACTGTTCATACTCTTCCAGAAATTTCTTTTCGTAACATATAGACTAAAATCACAGGCCATTCATTGTTATATATCCACGAGGAACTTGTACATGTAGCATATCTATCCAAGAACAGGAAGTTTGTGAATCTCTGTGTTTTGCTTTTGTTGTTTTTTTTATGCGCTTCATTCAATAATAATATAATGTACCTATGGGGAGTACCTGGATGTATTACCCTTAGATAATTTTTACGAATATAGATTTATTGTAGCACCCTAAGAGTGTGGGCACTGGGAAATACCATATACATACATCATATTTCAGTATTGGTTGCTTCCTATGTCTGTAGAAACCAAGAAGTACTTTTATGATGAGTTAATCAGACTCCAGAATTTTATAACCAGCTTACTGCCGAAATTGAGTGTCGATATTTTAATTTGTTATGGATTGACTAGTAGGATTTCTATAAGCAAGTTAGACTATTTTATGTTGTCAAATAATTTAAGATATTATTACAAATATGAAATGAAAAGGTTACTTCATTGAGCATAAAGTTAGCGCATAAAGTTCTTTATCTGTCTTAAATTATGAATATTTAAATGGAGCATACAACTGCTATTTTTGGACAGACTAAATGTTACGCAAACTGTACAACTTTTGCGTTGCATGGGTGTATCTCCGATCTTTTTTTGATTTATACGCTTTAAGTGTCGTGGTGTCACTGTCATTATCACATTGGTTTTGTGAGAACTTGAATTAAATTATCAACCCTATTTCTCCCTTGAGGGTTGCATAGATGATTAACAAGGAGAACTATACTAAGAGATTATTCTCGTTTTCAATTTATGTTATTCTATCCCTACCATGTTGAGTGTATATGAAACAAGTATTTTAGTCACCTCATTAAGGTACTTGTGAGAAGGAAAAAAAATTGTCCTCGTTCAATTGGTATAACACATTTATTTTAAATAACAGTCTTTCAAAGTAATATTTGGTTTCATGATTTCAGTTTTATCGAATAACGAAAATTTCTTGCAGGCTAAGTTAGCTCTCAAAACAAGGACTCAGCTATTAGCTGAGAATTCTCTGTTGAAGACTCTTTTAATTACCGTCATTGCCACCAGTAAAGAACCTGATCTATGTGATGCCAGTGATGATTATGTTGCAAGTATCTGTCATCATTTTGCAATCTTATTACACATAGAAAATGATTCATCTAAAAGCTCAAGTGCGACTGCTCCACTGGAGGATTCATCACGTGTCATATCAGGCTGTTGTTCCTCTTCCAATCTTACGGAGCTTGACTCAACAATTTTTTTAGATGCAATAGTAGACGTGCTGGCTGATGACAATAGAATGTATGCTAGAGCTGCTCTTAGCACATTTAATGAGTTTGTTGAGACTTCTTTGTTTCTTGCTCGCTCAAAACATGCACAAGTGATGGTCTCTAATCCATCTGCTGTCACATTTGGTTCGTCATCTCCAAGTGTTCGAGTCCCTATATTTGAGAAACTTTTTCCTCAACTTTTGCATTGTTGTTATGCAAGTACATGGCAAGCACAGATAGGAGGAGTGATAGGAATCGGTGCTTTAATTGATAAGATCAACTTGGAAATTTTGTGTCTTTTCCAAGTGAGGATTGTTCGTGGACTGGTGTACGTTATTAGAAGGCTGCCTATATTTGCTAGAAAAGAAAAGGAAGAGACAGTTCGGGTGCTTATGCAGGTTCTCCGTGCTCTGAGTACTGCTGATGAAGCGGATAGGGAAGCTTGCCTGCAAAGTCTTCAAGGAGTTATTGAATACCTTGCCTCGGAGTTATTTAACATAAATACTTCCACTAATATTATAAATATAGTGCAGTCCTGCATGGAACTTTTGGCCAGTAGAACCAGAAGCAAGGTGTCTGAGTTGCTTAAACCCTTATGCCAGCCTTTTCTTCAACCTCTTATAAAGCGTAAGCTACGCTCAAGACCTGTTGACCAGCAGGTAATATTTTCTATTGGCCGCACGTAAATTTCTTATTACTCCCTCTGCTTAAAACTACTAATACATTTCAGATATCGCCTTTTGTATAGAAAATAGAAACAAATCAATTGCACTGGATTTATTGGAATAATTATCATGTGTTGGTACTCAACCTAATAAATGTGGAGATAATATATCTACTTGAATTAACAATAGACGAGAGAGGAACTTTATGTTTGTAGTCTAAAGTAAGTATTTCTTGTTTCGTAACTTAAATATTATATTCTGTAACTTGTGCATATTTTTCATAGATTCATATAGTTGCTGCCTTGAATTTCTGCTTGTCCTTGCCAACCCCCTTTGTTAAGGTGAATCCAGAACTAGTAAGTGTCCTGCAGGAAGCACTGGATATAGCTCAGACTGAAGAAATATTTTGTGTTGTCAAGTTTACGGACCCAGGGATGGTTGAGTCATTAAACAGACTTCGTGCACTGTCCATTGAGCTTCTATCCACTTCGATAAAAAGGGATGAATTTAGGAGTCAAAATCTTTCCCTTTTGTGGGAAGATATTATATCAATGTTCTTCAAGTCCCTGGGCAGTGAAATTCCAGAAATAGGTGTTGCTGCCAAAGAGGGCCTAAGACAGGTTCGAAGCTAATTCACATTCAAGCTTATTTTTTACATGAATTCAGTCTTAGATATTTTATGTTTTTGTTTCTCAATTCAAGATAATGGCCAACTTAATATAAAAACTGAGTCTTTGGTACTCTTTCGTAACGTGTTTGTGCATCTGTATATGAATATCGACAAATTTTTAAGATACTTTTTGAACACTACTTGAATTATCACGTAGATGTTAATATTATAGTATATCTGATCAAGCTGAACCAAAATTGATAGCTTTCGATCCAGTAAACAATGCAACCTCTCTCTACATGCTGATCTGCATCTGGTTATCAGTTTAATCAATAGATTCGATTTGTTTCCTTAGTTTCTCTTCTTTTTTACTGATTACAAATTCAATCTCGATTTGCATTTTTTTGTCATCTTAAAGATCATTTGCCAACGAAGGATGTCCAAAGAACTTCTGCAGATCAACATAAGGTCTATACTAAATGACTTGAAGCAAATAGAAAATGTCAGACTACCGTTTTTACAGGGTTTAGCACACCTACTTGAGCTTCTGCCTGGTGTAGTTACCGTTGGTTTGGGTGGCACATTGTTGCTCCACCTCAGGAGTTGGTTGGAACCTGAGAAGCTTGCACAGCTTCGGAAGTCATGGAACGCTGGCGAGGAAGTAAAAATAGCGTCTGGTGAGTTTTATATTCTCTATTTACTCGCAAGAGTTGTACGTCAATTTTTTTTTTTGAAATAGGTGGCCTATGTTATTGTATGTTTACCACTCTTACTGTTTTGTAAATTGCAATAGAAAAAAGGTTGGAAACATATAAATACCACACTCGCACTAAGGTTTTAAATTATGTCCCCTCTTCCTTGGCACTTGTCTCGCTGAATTTCGACTCTACTACTCAAGCTATATAAACATTAGCTCCAAGGCTTAGTGTCTTTGACAAATTTCTACAAGTCTATTGCTAGAAACATATTACGTCTCACTTTTTAACAGCATTGAACTGGCAGTGCTGGAGGTGCAAGATATGTTTATTGAATTTAAAGCGTTTGTTTTCTTTCATGCAGCTATTCTTGAGATCTTCCACCACCTTCCTTCAGGTGCATCCAAGTTCTTATATGAGCTTGTAACAGTGACTTTTAACATGGAAGCTGCTCTTCCTTCTGGACAGTTTTATAGCAAGATCAATAGTCCATACCGCATCCCACTTACTAAATTTCTGAATCGTCACCCTGTGGTTGCTGTCGATTATTTCCTTGCTCGCTTATGTCAGACAAAATACCTCCAGTGGTATGGATACAATGTTGTGATGCAGCAGAATAGGCATTAGTGATTATCAAATGGTTCTTGTTTTACTAGTTAATTTCTAATTTCTCTTGTCATCACCCAGCTTTGTGTCCATGATAAAGTCAGATGTTGGCCAGCCTTTGAGGGATGAACTTGCAAACTCTGCAGTGAAGATTCTTTCAAGTGCATTTCCTAATTTTCTACCACAGAGTGAAGCATCATTTGCTAAGAAATCTTCTTTTGGCTCTTCATCAATTGATCGACTTGGATATCCCCAATTTGATTGTTCTAATACTCCAGCCATAACCGTCGCTGCAATATCAAATACCTACCTTGGTGGTCTTTGTCTGATAAAAACACTGGTCAAATTATTGCCTCAGTGGTTAAAAAATAATCGTGCTGTGTTTGACGTGTTGGTACATCTGTGGAATTCAGCTGCAAGAATTGAGCGCTTACAGAATGAGCCAGAATTGACATTGGTGCAAGTAAGTTTGATGTCATTCAGGCTACAAAAAAATTAATTACAATCAACATCCTAAAGAAAATTTACCAAGATCTATCTTCATTTTTTTTCTGCCGTCATTTCCATGCTGAAAATGGACGTTTTGTTGCTTTAGACATAAGAGTATAAGGCCTACACCCGGAAGACTCATCTTCTCTTTATCTATATCTTTTATGATTGTTGTAAATAATTGAACCTGATATCTCTTTAAACATATACAGGGGTTAAACCAAATTTGACAGTATAAGGTACCACTGAAAGGGTTTGGTCTTTTATTTAATAGTATAGATTATCGTTTCTATTTAATTTATGGAGTTATAAAACTGCGGCAATCATGGTCGGCTGATATTATTTTAATATATTTTTCATGAATTATTATTCAATATTACCTGAATAAAATCTTACAAATTTATTATATACTTAATAAAATAATATGTGGTTGAAATTTGTTATTTTAAAATATTCATGAATTATTGTATTAAATGTGCTTGAATTAAGATCTTATAATTGTATTTTGTTAAATAATATGTGGTTGAAATTTGTTATTTTAAAATATTCATGAATATATGTAGTAAATTTTCTTGAATTAAGAGATATGCTATTTTGGTAAATATTTAGGTGTTTGAAACAATTTTTTTGTAGACCATTGTGTGGATGAGTACAACTAAGCAAGCTAACCATGCTCATAAACCATAAAAGTGTAGTAAACGAATATGAATAGGATTTTAATCAACAATAAATAAATTAATAAAAATAATTTAAAGTGGCGAAACCAAAAACAAATAGAATCCCCGAGGTGAAACCAAATTCAGTACGATGGGATACCATTGAAAAGGGGTTTCGTTTTTAATTAATGAGTGTAGATATGTTCTGTATACTTGATTAGTAGATGTTATTAACATTTGCTGAATGTGTGAATCTAAGACAAATAACTAAAAGCTTTTAAAATCTGTCCACAGTTTTGTGAATCCTTATGAGTCCTGTTTTATTATAATGCATACTGGGTTATCTGTCTTTTTTGCTCTCGGCCTCTCGTTATGTATATACATTCCCCATTTGACTCAGCAGAAATAGGTGCAGAACTTTGTGAGCATCAGTGGCAAATATCACTTACCACATTCACTAATTATGATTGTTAAATTTTGAACTTTGTAGAAATTTATTCACATTAGCCGGGGACAGATCTAGGAAGACCGTGGGGAATGTGCCCCTACAAATGTCTTTTGTTTTTTAGGCATTGCAAAATTATAAATATATCAGGGTGTCCTCCCAACAAACATTTTGTGCTACCTTTAATGTTAATCCCTAACATGAAATATATAGATTTGTTAAATCTAAGGATACTGTAATGTGTTTTTCGTCCTTTGTATTATTTAAACTGAGTATCTAGAAAGAGTGGAATGCCAGCGTGTTCCATGGTGTAGGAACAGTGGTTATTTTCTTCCCCGGCTTGGATCTTCATCGAGGTTGGTAGCATTATTAGCTTCAAACTTATCTCCATAAATCTGGCCGAACTTCTTGTCTTCCCTCCGGATATGTCTTACTGTCTTAGTGTAGACTGTTAGGTGAATAGGATAGTTCAATATATTTGCGCAATCTGAGTTTACAGTGTGCTAGCTGATATTAGACCTGTTTTTTTCTTTTATTTAAGATTCATTGTGCGCTCGATATAATCTTTAAATTCACTGATCATTTCAGGCGAAGGAAAGCAAATGGCTAATCAAATGCTTATTGAATTACTTGCGGCATGATAGCACTGAATATAGCGTGCTATTTGATATGCTATCAATCTTCCTGTTTCCTACTCGCACCAATTATACGTTTTTATTTTTTTTTTATAATATCGAGGTACGGTCATGAAAATAAGATGATAAATCAATACTATTTTTTGTATCAGATATTGAATTTTCTCTCCCCCATACTTTATTTTCTATCTAGCGTTGAACATCATCATTTTTTTATTCAGGTAGCCGAAATTTATCCACCTAATTCGAAGAAGAGACTGCTGCTGCATTTTCTTGACATTTTTCGCTCAAAAAAACTATGTCAAGATCACCTAGTGCTTATCATGCAGATGCTCATTTTTCCAATCTTAGAATACACATTTCAAAATGGCCATACTTGGGAAGTTGTAGACACCACTATGATTGATACAATTTTTGACCAAATCATTGATCCTCCCAAAGATGTACATTTCACTGCTCTTACAGACTCTATTTATACATTAGTGGCTCTTAGTTTTTCTTTTCATTTGTCCACTTGTGAAGGCTTTCTGTACTAATGTTCTGTCTTTACTCTCATGAGTGTTGTTTGAATAGGTGTTCGCATATTATGGTGAGCCTATAAGGATTGAGCTTTTGCAACTCTCTTCGCTATTTCTCAAGTATCTTCCTGATGACCTTCGTCATCATAGGAGGAAAATTTTTACTTTTAGCTGGATCCATCTCAAGCTCGAAGATTGTGCTAGCAAGCAGTGGGCATTATTTAATGCCTGCAACTTCTTCAAGTCCTACAATGCACCAACAAAAGTTATACTCCAGGTGACTTATTCACATGCAGTTGAAAATTGCCCTTCTACATGCTTATCTTGAAGCTTGTAATTTGTTTGCTATCATGAAACTAAATAGGGATGAAGCTGTTAGAGCATTAGCTCTTTTTATAAAAACGCAATACTTGGTCCCTAGGTTTGAATTTCAACCATGATTTCATGGTGACCTAATGTTGCTTATGTCATGGCATAATTCAAGCTTGTGCAGCTTTTATCTGGACTGATCCAGATATACAAGTGTTACAGGTTCTCCAATCTCTCGTGGATGGTCCCATGTTCACACCGAAGTATCTGTAGAAGCATGTTGGTAATAATCAATACCGAGGTTTCAAAATCTTAGATTGAGCTGCAGCTGACTCCTTTGAAGGAGCATGAACGTTTTGCCCCCATACCACCCCAAGATAATCTCTAGAATCTACAGCAAAATAATTTGTTTTGTTGGAACATGTAACTTTCTGCTTTTTATTCTGTTAAAGATGACAAAGTGAATTCCAACTGGCAACTCCCTTTTTTTTTTTACATTCTCTAGTATAAGTGCTTCATAATCCTGTTAACTTATTTGCTCTGTATATCTATGGTCCTGTCAATCTATTTACTTAACCATGCTTTCATGTTGATAAAATCTCAAATGTGCAGGTATTTTCTGCGCTTCTCCGTTCATGCCAACCAGAATATACAGTAATGATCAACCAAGCCCTTGATATGCTAGTGCCAGTTCTTCCACAAAGACTGTTTCCTTCTGATTCTCTTGTGCCAAGTTGGATACGTTGCACAAAGATAATTCTGGTGGAAGAAGGACGTTCAGTTCTGAATATGATCCACATTTTTCAGCTTATCGTCCGCCACTCTCATCTGTTTTATAAGTACAGATCCCTATTTATGCCACTTATGGTGAATTCTCTCAGTCAGCTTGGATTGACTTCTACTGCTATGGCAGAGAACCGTCAATTTGCTATTGTTCTTGCTGGCTTAGTCATCAGTTGGGAAAGGCAAAGACAAGATGAGTATAAGGGGCCACCGGAAGGTGAGTTTCCTAGCCAAAATGGTTTTGGATCTAATCATTCCTCTTCCACTGTAGATAGCAGGCATCTGAGCGATGAATCTGCAGTTTCCAGAGGTCCACCTAAGAGATTAATGGTTGAATGCATGTCATCTGGTGGTTCTTCAATGATCCCCAATCCAGAATGCATACAATCTGCTGAACATGCTGAAGATTTTAAACTTAATGCAGCAATGGAGGAAATGGTTATTAATTTTCTAATAAGGGTAAGGTTACTTTTTTTTGTTTTCTCTTTTGTCTTGAAAACTACTGGCAAAGTTGCTCTGCTCCATAATAACAAATGTTTCATGTTGTTTCTATGATTCTTTTTGAAAAATATGCCCTTAACGGCCTAGCTAGACCCATAAAAATAAGTACATAAACAATCTTCAGTTAAGGGTACTATTTACTTTTTTAAGTTTTTCCGTACTTTTTCTTTGGTGTAATAACACACTATGGCCATATTTGTTTTCAGGGATTCTAACCCCCGAACTATTACCTTATTTACTCTAAATTTAAATGATTATTATCCCATAGAACTAGATAACTATCATATTTTTAGTTCATTTCAGTGAGATTATAATACCTAGTGAGAGAAGGTACCACAGTCCCATAGTAATGAAGGAAAAAGGTATAGAAGTGGATATATAAAGGGTTTGAACCACAGAGATTGAACAAACATACTGGCCATTGTTGAATATTCACTAAGCCGTAATGTTTAATAATGTACCATTCCCTGATCGGGGTATAGTTACTTCCCTACTTCGGTGTAGCAATTCCCATTAATGGTCCCACATCTCCTGATTTGGATATGGTACTCTTTTATTTTATTAGTGTCGTAATTTCCATTGAAGGTTCAGTATTCCCAAATCATGCTATATTTAAATTTTACCAATGCGATTGTTAATTTATTTGGATCCACCTCTGAAATTAGGGTGTAATTTCTCTTGTATATGTTACTTCCACTTCATTAATGTGATATTTCCCATTAAGTGTTCAGTCTTCCAAAATTGGGTATAGTTACTCACTTTCATTTCCTTAATGTAAGATCTGCGTTAAGATTTCTCAAAGCAGGGTGTAGTTACACTCCTCTTCCATTTCAGTTAAAATGACCACACATATCAATATCAATGTTTTGTTCTCTCTATGCAGGTAACATGCACAATAGAGCCTAAGGATAACGAAGGAACTTGGATATACAAAGAGGCGCTGGAGATTCTTTCTGAAGCTCTAGATGTGTGGCCATGTGGTGGCATCAAATTTGATTATCTAGAAAGTCTGCTAAGCAGTAGTCAATTAAATCAAGCAAAAGACCCCCCGGCAGCTCTAATACAAGGGCTGGATGTGCTGAATAAGATTTTTGAAAAACGACCTGATTTTATAATCCAGAAAAACTGCAACCACATTTTTCAAGTATGCAGAAACCTCTATATAGCTTACAAATGTCATGAATATTTTTTCTTTACATAATCGCTGCTTTATTGCTGCAGATTTTTGAGCTTTGTCTCAAGTATAGAAATATAGATGCTGGAAATTTGTTGTGCTCTCTATTAAAGATGGTTATCTTAGCATATCCTCTGGAAGCTGCAAGTACACCACCAGTTGTGAAGGCATTATATACTAAGGTCAATGACCTAATACAGAAGTGCCTTGTCTCTTTTGCAACTCCGCAGAAAGGAAATAACAATATGGCTGCCCAAACAATCAGCTTTGTGCTGTACATCATTAAATTACTGATTGAGATGCAAGATAACCTAGTACAACTGTTTAATGTGGTTCATGTCCTTCANCGCAAGATAACCTAATACAACTGTATAATGTGGTTCATGTCCTTCAGCGCCTGGCTCAGGATTTAAGATTGTCAACTGGTTCTTATGTGAGACATCTATGGGTTCAATTCCATCAATAGATACTTGTATATTTGGTTGATTTCCTTCAATATTTTCCTTTTTGTTTTTGTTAAGCTAGTTTTCTGTTGGCGTCTGTACTTTGTGCATCATCTTTCTAACCTTTTTCAGATACATATCTGTTCTCAAAATCATTTTTGGTGAATACTTTTTTTCATAGCATTCCCCAAGTTTAACATACCACGATGTATATCGCCTCTGATGAGCAGTTTTTCCTCCCTCCCTCAAATCATTTTGCCTTTTTTTGTATATGTGATATCTGCAGACGTTTTTCGTGCGTGCTTGGAAATTTCTTCTCGGTCTTTTGATCAGTCCAAGTATATTTTCTTGGCACACTTTTCGTTTCCATCAGTATATTATGTTTTTTCATTTTTTGTTGTTTCAGGTTCAGAGAACACGCCCGAATTCTGCACTACAATCTTCTCAACGAGGTGATTATATGGGAGTTATCAATGCTAGTCTGAAATCTTCAGTGCAACTTATTGACAAAAAGGTTATGATTGTTCCTGTCTGCAAACAAACTGTGACCGAGACTGTGATTTTTTTGCTCTCGGAAAAGAATGCCGATTCTTCTCTCCTCATATGCTTATTTGACATAATCAAAGAGTGGATTGAAGAAGGTTCTTCTGAGCATGAAGTAGTCAGAAAGCCTTGTAATATTCTTACTCCAAAAGAAGTAGTTTCATTCCTCCAGATTGTTTCAGAGGTGCATAAACAGAACCGCCCACCAAGTTTTCATGAAGAGTGGGACAAAAAATATCTTCAGCTTCTCTATGAACTGTGTTCAAATACAGATAAGTAAGTAGCATCTGTAATGTTAATTTTACTAATTTTTGATAAGACAGCTAGAGCTAACAACTTAACTTTCAGATATCCTCTTTCTCTATGCCAAGAAGTATTTGAGAAGGTAGAAAGAATTTTTTTACTAGGTATAAGGGCAAAAGATCCAGAAATGAGGGCGAAATTCCTTTCCTTGCATGATGATTCTCTAGGGAGGACGCCATTTATCAGACTGCAGTACATAATTCAGATTCACGACTGGGAACCTGTTAGTGATATTTTCTGGCTCAAGCAAGGCCTTGATCTTCTTCTAGCAGCCTCGGCACAGGATACATCTATTATGCTTAGTCCAACCTCCGCGAAAGTGCCATCTCTTCTGGTGTCAGATCCTCTTGCTGATAGTTGGATAAAATCCATGAATATTGACGTCGGAGAAACTTCCCAGGAGTGTCCTCTATTAACTACCTTTGTGCAGAAGCATGTGCAATTTCTGCGTAGTATAAGCCGACTCCAGGTACTGAATCCAGTGTTAACATTTGTTGTGGCATTATCAATTATATTGTCGTCGGAGGCTTCTTTACTTATTCTTTAGCTCAAGTCTGTTTGGTGCATTTTTCATACTATATTAGATAATTAATGTATATAATTTAAAGCCCATAAGTGCCATAATACCAACTAAGATGCCAACATATTATCTTTAGTTCGGCTTTAATATAGTACTCCCTCCCAAATTACTTGCCCTTTTAGCTTTCTGCATGTATTTTAAGATGGATAAAAAAATATAACTCCACACATTATTTTTTAAATTTTCTTTTTCTAGATTAAAATTTATTAATTTAATATTTATAAAGAGAAATTTTTTAAAATAATTTATGGAGACATCTTTTTTACACGCCTTAGAATACGTGCAAAAGGTCAAAGGGACAAGTAATTTGGGATGGAGGGAGTAGTATAGATATACATGTTATTATTGAACACTTGATATAGTCCTGGAAAAAGGCTTGCACTGATTTTTTTATATTCCCCTGAGTAGTATCTATTCTACAAATCTTTAAAGGCCTTATTTCAACCAAACCTTTAGGCTGTTTACACCATTGCTTTGTAATTTAATGCCTTTCCGAGTTGTGTTCTTCAGTCTTATACGAATGAGATGCTATGGTACATGTTACAAGTTTGTGATCAATTTTTTATTTTGTTCAGAGTTTCTTTTCTTATTATTCTATAATAATGTTTCAGGTTGCTGATCTTGTTGTTCCACTGAAAGAGCTGGCCCAAGCAGATTCCAATGTTGCATATAATTTGTGGGTGGTGGTGATTCCTTGTCTTTGGATGGCATTACGCGAGGATGAACAGTTAGCACTGACAAAACCTATGGTAGCTCTATTGTCGAAAGATTATCACAAGAAGCAACAGGCATGCAGGCCTAACGTGGTACAAGCTCTTTTAGAAGGCATTCAGCTTTGTCATCCTCAGCCTCGGTTGCCTAGTGAGCTAATCAAATATATTGGAAAAAACTATAATGCATGGAACATAGCGCTGAATATGTTGGAAAATCATGCAATGCTATTTTTAAATGACTCAAAGTGCTCAGAGTCTTTGGATGAGCTCTATCATTTGCTTCACGAGGAAGATATGAGGTGCGGACTGTGGAGGAAACATTTGTTCACAGCAGAAACTAGGGCTGGACTTTCACTTGTTCAGCATGGATACTGGCAGCATGCACAAAACCTTTTCTGTCAGGCCATGGGTAAGGCAACTCGAGGTACTTACACAGTTTCAAAAGGCGAGATGTGTCTCTGGGAAGAACAGTGGCTCTATTGTTCACGGCAACTTGGCCAATGGGATGCTTTGGCAGACTTTGGAAAGCTTGTTGAGAACTATGATATTTTACTCGATAGCCTCTGGAAACAACCAGACTGGACTTACCGAAAAGATTATTTGATTCCGAATACCCAAGTTGAAGAAACTCTAAAAACTCATATCCTTAAGACCTACTTCTCTCTACATGAGAAGAATGCAAATGCTGTGCAAGATACTGAATACGGAGTGAGGAAAGGGATTAATCTTGCTTTGGAACAGTGGTGGCAGTTACCTGATATTTGTTTTCATTCCCGAATTCCTCTTTTGCAACAATTCCAGCAGCTGGTTGAGATTCAAGAATCAGCTAGAGTTGTATGCATTAGCAGTTCCCAACCTCCCGAAAGCTCTACTCTTGGAACGCATAGTCAATTTGCAGAATCGAAGAAGTTACTTGATATTTGGCGAGTGAGAACTCCAAATGAGTGGGACGAGTTGTCTGTCTGGTATGATTTTTTTCAATGGAGGAATGAAATCTATAGTACGGTTATTGACAGAGTTGAAACTTTTGGTGCCCCAAATCCACAATTTGATAGCATTGGGTATAAAGACAAGGCGTGGAATATAAACAAGCTTGCTCATATTGCTCGTAAGCAAGGATTACATGATGTTTGTGTGTCCATCTTGGAAAATATGTATGGACATCCAACTATGGAGGTGCAGGTATCATTAACTCATTTCTTATTAATTCTAATTTTTTTATTTCAGCACATTCTTTAGCAGTTTCCGCACATGTTTGCAGGAGGCCTTCATAAAAATAAAAGAGAAACTAAAGACTTTTCTTGAAATGAAGGGGGAACTTATCAATGGCCTTAATTTGATAAACAGTACTAATCTAGAGTACTATCCTGTAAAAGATAAGGCGGAAATTTTTCGTCTTAAAGGAAATTTCTTGTTGAGGCTAAATGATTCTGATGGGGCCAATACTGCATATTCAAATGCAATCAGTCTTTGTAAGAACTTGCCAAAAGGCTGGATTAGCTGGGGAAATTACTGTGACATGGTACCAGTTTTCCAGTTGCTTACTCAACAAAATCATGTTTTTAATATTAATATCTAAACTTTGTTTTTGGTGTATCCTTGTTTTAGGCTTACAAAAAACAACCTGATGAGATTTGGTTAGAATATGCTGTTAGCTGTTTTCTTCAAGGTATAAAATATGGTATATCGAACTCCAGAAGCCATCTAGCTCGTGTTCTCTATCTTCTCACTTTTGATACTCCGAATGAACCTGTGGGAAAAGCATTTGAAAAGTACTTGGACCAAATACCGCACTGGGTTTGGCTTTATTGGGTCCCTCAGCTGCTAGTATCCTTACAAAGGGNCCTCAGCTGCTAGTCTCCTTACAAAGGGCAGAAGCCCCACGTTGCAAGATTGTTCTGCTGAAAATTGCTGTTTATTATCCACAGGTATGGCGTGTATTCTTGTTATTNCCGTGTATTCTTATTATTGCAAAAATTTATGAAATGTTATTACTTCTGCTTATACATGGTATATTCTAGCCTATCTACAGATTTTAAGAATGACCTTTTGTTTTGAAATGTTAGGCATTGTATTACTGGCTGCGGGTGTACTTTCTTGAGCTCCGTAACATTGTAGAGAAATTTGAAAATGGCCAAACAGAAAGGTGCCAACAAAGAATGCAGCTAAATGTCTCTTTTTCTGGTTCTGAT
>QRFB01014983.1:1234-23235 GCA_008931105.1 Oenanthe javanica
AAAACAACTACTTAGTCATGCTAAGTCATACCTCTATCTACTAACATTTTTACTCCATGCAACTCACACAAATGTAAGGGTTAGTGGTGTTCATACCTTCTTAGAGCTCAAACAACACCTATCTATAGCTTAGAGTCCTTGGGAGAGCTTGATATAGCCTTGATCATAAGTAAACATCAAGAACAAAACTTTAGAAATTTTCGGAGTTACTATTCAGCCTCAACTTCTATAATTTATTTACCCAATCAAAACAGCTCCAAAACTTATGAAATTAAATACATAACTTCTATATATAGTGAAGAAGATATGGTTAAAATTTGGGAATTTTTGGATGAGTAGAACTGGAGTTATAAAATTTTCTTTCAACCTTGCTCAAGCTGGGCTGAAACTGGAGAAAGAAATGGGAGAGAGCTTTTCTACTTTACTTGCTTTTGTATTGGTGTATTTGTGTTTGTATAAAGTGTATGTATTGCTATATGGCTGAGTTCTCACACAATCATGGCTTGGTTGAATTTGTTCAAAGTGATAAAGTGGCTTTATGCTTACTTTACCCTAAAATTGGGAACTATGTTCCTAACCTTGGTTTGCTCACTTGGTTACCTTGTTTGGCTAGTTACTTGCCTTAGTTCATCCACTTGGTTCCACTAATGCAAGTACTTGCTTGCATGGCTTGCATGGCTCCCTTGGTAGTGCACTTCACTTGTCATTCATTAATTATACTTAATCCTCCATGTAAGTTCGATTAATCCGAAGCGTNTGAAACGTTTCGACGTAGAATTTCCGTAACGTAAATCCTTAATATTCCAAATACTCTAATTTGATTATAACCATGAACTTTCTAAAATATAATCCACTTGATCACAACTTAATTCTCTTATTCCTTGATATCTCATAAATTATGAAACAATTAGTAAAAGCGGAAATCTTCGGATTCTGACTGCTTTTACATTCACTCATTTTCTTCATACAACAATACCACATCTTCGGTTTTTCCATATTCCACCACTTACCTAGTGTGGGCAAAAAAAGTTTTTCATAATCCGTAGAATCACTATTCATCAAGGTCGTTTATAAATAATAATAAAAAAATCGTCAAAAAATCCGGGTTATTACAAGTAGTGTGAAAATGACATACATTCGAGAAGTCCAGAATAATAAATTTGAGAAGTTAACAAAAGAATAAATCGAGAAGTCATAAGGCTGAACCAATCGAGAAGTCACTTCAAGCAACTGATCGAGAAGTCACTTCAAGCAACTAATCGAGAAGTCACAATAAGCAATTGATCGAGAAGTCTAAGCATGAACCTATTCGAGAAGTCAATCATCATGACTTCTCGAATCAAAATCAACAGAGTACTCCACTGTTCAAAGAGCTAGTTTCAAGGAAAATTGCAGAAGAACAAGATAAGTAATTTGTAGCATTGTCATTACAGGGTCAGTCAAACCTATAATGACAGAGACAAGTCTATAATGAATCTTGGAAGATATATAAAACAAATGACAAAAGTGATAAGGCAGAAAGCTACAGACTGTCAAAATATAGTGTTAGCTAGAAATATGTACTGGTCAAATGTAAAGTTATCTTTGTCTATTTCTAGTTTTAGGATTAACTGTTTAGTGAGAACATGTGCCAAAAAGACATGTTGTCTATATAGCTTATGCACTGTTTTTCATTAGAAAGTATCTTTGAATTTATCAAGTCATACCTTGTATCTTCTAAGAACAAAAAGATGAAATTCACATTGAATTTTAAATTGTAGCAAGTTCAATTCTAATATAAAATTAGATTGAAAATTATACCTAGTGTTTACTCTATTTCTTGCACTATATTTATGTAAACTCCTGAATTGATTACAGCTACATTCATCAAACAAACGGTTCATCAAATTTAAAAGAGTATAAAAATTTGAATTATACATTCACCCCCCCTCTGTACACTTATGTGGAACTCTAATTCCTAAAATAATGAATGGTACAGTTGAATTACATTTTGTCCCTAGTGAACAAAAACTTGCTGACATTTTTACCAAACCACTTGATAAATCTACCTTTAATAGATTGGTCTACGAATTAGGTATGCTCAATTTCACTTAAATTTTGAAAATGTCCAACAAGTTTTATTTATTTCTTTGTATGCAGCCATTGTTTACATATATCTATTGAATCTAAGTGATCAACTAATAAGTGTATTAACTACCAATGGATATTTTTTAGCCATCGATGGATATATTTGATCAACTGATAAGATATACACCTATCGATGGATATTTATCTGTCGATAGATAATTACCCTGGTAATTGTTTACCGATTGATAAATTAGTTATTGTGTATCAAATGATGTAATTACCCATCGATGGTAATAGAATTTTATTCGTTTCCAAACATCCATTGACTACTATCTTAATTAGCCGTTGATGTTCACAAGCATACGAGGGAAATATGGATTCTCAATTGCCATACATTACAAAATCAAACATATCGTCCCACCAAGGTGAAAAATACATGGCTCCCACACGGGAGATCCCATATACAGATTAATCTGAGGATATGAGGCAACTTCTTGGTAATAGTTCTTTGGATGAACTAAGAAGGGTATTTAAAACAACATGCCTTCACAGGCATTAGGAGAAAACTTGGATCAATTGCTACATTATAGATCCTTGTCTCCCTCTCCAGATGGAACATATCTGGATCCCTAACGGAACAGATCATCTTAGATGATAAGCAACTCATTGAATCTATTCCTGAAGTAATTCAGTTATCAAAGTTAAATATTTTGATAAATTCAATTGAGGACGGGGATTTAGAAACCCCATTGCACCACCAGTGACCTCTTTTGAAAGGGCTACGGTGATATTTCTTACAAGTACAAAAGACTATGTCATTACTACTGAGAAAAATAGTATTGTTAGAAAAGAGTGAAACATAAGTGAGAAAGAGTGAAAATATATATTCCATGAGTGAAACGCTTAGAGAGTATATGAGCAAAACACTTGTCAGATACACAAAGGAAAATCACACACTAGCACAAATACCAAATCCCATTCCCAATTCCCTATTACATAGTTCTAATGATTACATTCAATAAGAGATATAAGGAATCTGGATATATTATTGATATGGAAGACAATTGACTGCCTAAGATAAATTTAATATTATGCAACAAAATTACAAGCATGTCACCAAGGATACCTGACTCTGATTCAGAAGTTACTACTTCTTTGTATTCTAAAATTGATATTCTATTAATTGATATCTAACATCAAGAAACGTACTTATGAAACACAAGAAATGTTACTCAACTAAGGGGGAAGAAATTTTTTCTGTAGAGGATTACTCAACTAAGGGGAAGAATTGCTGAACAAGAAAAGGGGGTATATAACAACATGCTTGGATTGAATAGAACTAATGATTATTTATTAATTCTTCTATTCCATTTGATTTTAGAAATTTTTTGTATATAGGATAAACTAGATTTTCTAAAATGCATAACATGTCATAGTTTGCATTTTTTATATATGCGATGGTTTAATGCTGAATATATGTCATGTCTGTTATTACATCTATTAAAATGGTTGAACAAGAAAAGTGTTGAGTAATTCACATAAGGGGAGAATGAATTCACCTTGGGTGAGAAGTGAAGACAGAATTTGGAGAAATAGAGGAGAAGTGGTAAGAAGAGAACAAGATTTCATCTCTACCATCCTAAGGGGGAGTAGTGATGAGTCTAAGAAGTGAAGATGATTCAACTTGAAGATTTGTCTTTCATCTTTCATCTCTAGTTTACTAATAAAATCTAGAAATGTATTATATGATCCAGAAAATATTTTATTATTTACATAGTTTAATGTTTTATTATTTTCTTATTTGTTAGTTGAGTTATACTCTAGAAATTTGTGTGTTAAATGTTTAACAATAAATAGGGGGAGATTGAAAGTCATATGATAAGACCTATTTGTAATAATTACATGACAACTTAACTCAGACAAGAAAGAGAAGTAAATAATAAATATGATAACATGAATCAAAATGAAGAAAGTCAACTAGACACGAAGAATCCTAGTATCAGAAGTATTTTTATGAGGTTGCTACTCAACACTGGAAGAAGTTCATTAATATGTTCAAGCGTCAGTGAAAAATAAAGAAGTAATATTTCAAAAGAGTTCAAAAGATACAGAAGATTTTAAGTGGCTACTACATGAAGATTCCAGAAGCAGAAAACAAAAGAGAAAACACAGTAAAGCGGAAGAAGGACAAAAGACCATAACTTTTAAAGTCAAAAGGTGGAGAATATTTATTTTATTATGACACAAATGACCCATACAGTACATTTGTGTGTCAACTAATTAATAAATATTTATCATTTAGCTTAATTGGTTTTCTGACAGAGTAAAGACGCAAAGATTTCGGTGTTAACAACAAGGTTGTACAATTCAAGATATATTTTAATTCTACTATCAAAAGTTAATTAGTTATTTAATTAAATTAATTCAAGTTGAATTTAATTTAATTTATAAATTATTTAATTTAATTAAGTAGAATTAATTTATTATAAAAAATATGACTTGATATGACTTTTAATAAGTCTTTTAGACTATATTAAAAAATAATACCGAGTTTGGTTAAAAATAAGTCATACCAAAGTAATTAAAAAAGTCATACCGAATATTCATAATCAAAGGTCATACAAGCTGTAGAAAAAGGTCATATTGATGCTTAAGGAAAAAGGTCATACTGATGCTTGAAGAAAAAGGTCATACCGAGTTTTTGATTGGAAAGTCGTACCGAATTGGCTTTAGAAATTTCATACTGATTTTTCAATATGTCATATCGAATGATTTCACAGACAAGTGTTATTTGAAAGTCATACAGGTTTAAAAAGAGTCTGCAAAATGTCCTGATCTAAAAAGTCATACAGGCTTTGCAACCTCTATAAATATAAGGCCAAGGGCTTCATTTTTCACGTTGGAAAAATATTCAAATTCAATAATTTGTATGATTATAATATTCAAAAACTTTCTGTGCTGGTTTGAATTATAATTGTTATTTTAGAACAATTCATGTCGAAATTGTTCTAAAATTTTAAACAGTTATTTACACTTTCATCTTATTAATTTTATAATACTTTTCAAGTTAAAAATCATATCTTCTGATTGACCAGTATTTCATTAAAAGTATTATTTCGTGGTTAATTAAAATAATATTTTTAAATCTAAAATTACGAGAATAAATTTAAATATTATATTCAACCCCATTTCTACAATAACAGGGACCAACAAAATTTTATAAGTCAATTAAAAAAATAAACAGAATTTATGCTCCTTCTTCCGAGCATCTATTTATCTGACGAAAATCATTTTTATTTCTTATACTTCTCGTAAAATTTATAACATATTCTTAATTGATATTGTGCTGTCTTTCTGAGCATTATGTCATCCTTTTCAATGACTAATTTCTGATTGTACCATGACAATATATTTCTTATTTCTCGGTTCCACACATATTGGAGCCATTATATTTCTCACTTTTTGGTATACAAACACAATTGATTCATATCAAAGAGAGAAAGAGAGAGAAATTTTCTCTGAAATTCCCACCTAACTCGTCAAAGAAATTAAGACGAAGACAAAATGGCTAAACCAATGAGACAACCTGTGATTTAGATATAGAGAGAAGACATAACCAAACAAAATAAACATAAGGTAATCACGTGTGTGCATATAATAAAATACCTCAAAGTAATTATTTTAATTAATTTATTATCGCCTCGTCTTTATTAATTTAAAAAAAATACATTATATATGTTAACAAAAAACTTTAACTTAAAATATTAATATAAATAAAAAAAATGTAATATAAAACTATATTTACTAAAATTCAAGCAACTTGGGTGCTTGAATTTTTTAAACTTTTAGGAAAACTAGTAAGTTGTAAGAAGTCTCGAATCTGAATCCTCCCCCATTATTTTTATTTATTTACCCCTTTTATCTTTATTTATTTAAGTAGATAAAAGTTATTTATTTAAAAACATATATGTGATGAATTATATTCTGTTTATTATATATTGCAGAGTATTAATTGGAGAACATATATGTCATCAATTATATTCTGCTTATTATATTCACAAAACAGTACTTCATATAAGATTTTCCACCGAATTCAACATTATTTAAGTATTCCCTAACCTTAACAATAGACACTAAAAAACATGTTCGAATTCGAAGAACAAAACCTAAATATATGAAACTGAGCAATTTTATATCTAAATATAACGATGCGAAAGTCAATTTTATATCTGAGCAATTACTCGAATGGAAAATTTGATAAAAATAATGTTAAATAATAGATCCAATAACGACTTGGAAGTTGGAACCAATTAAAATTGAATATAGAATCATCTGAACCTAATATGACTCAAAATACAATATCAGATCCGATATAAATACAAATTTTATTGAAATAGAAAAAAGATAAATTGAATTTTAAACTAATAATCACACTTTAATAGGTCATAGCCTATATTTTATATATTAAACCACTTTTTCTCATTAAATTAATATATTTTTACAAAACAATTATATTTAAAATAATTTTATATCAAAAACTTAATATGGTTATACAATCATAATTTTAAAATTTTATATTAGAACCAATATATTTAGTAATGAGATAATTTTTTAAAGTCTCGCAAATTAAAAAAAAACAGAAAAAGATACATAATGAATAAGGTATTAATTAATTCGATAAATTTACTTATCGATTTCTCTATTAATTTTATTATAATTGAAAACTAATTCATGAAGATTAACTCAAATTGTATATTTTTCATCCCAAATAATAAAAATCTGAAATAATTTAACAGAATTTAATCCGAATCGAATTGACTTGATCTGATTTTAATTCAAAATTCATCTGATTTTAATTCGAATTAGATATGATCATATTCGAACAATATTCGAAATATATTATAAACAAAAGTTGATTGGACTCGATCCAATCCAAAACTAATTCGGTTGTCCGAATTGTCCGATGTACTTAACAATATATCTAATATATATCTGGTTATATACACAAATAGGAAGTATATGAATTTGTTTCAGCGGTTTCTCACGAGTCTATGGATCGATTAAGATGGATACGATGAAAGAATAATATCATTGTAACTTCCATGAAAGGCCTTAATTGGAATATTAATTATTGGTACAAGTAATACTGTTTTACAAGTCAATAACCTAATCTCTTGAAGAATATGCTTATCATACAAAATCTGTGGATGCACCCAAACCCAAAGTTAGAATTGTTTGCATATAAATTATCACGAGAACGCAAATGCCATCTCAAAATCGTCACAGTGTCACCTCACGACGACTTATTTTGTTCTAAGAATTAAATTTCATCATACTTATATACATATACTTTTGACCTAGCCAGCAAGATACATGTAATGACGGAATATAAAAAGCTAAAGCATTATCTGATACTAATCTAATCCCAAAATGGTGGGGATCTGTATAATATATATATCCTAATCGGTGTGATATGGATATCTAAAAGCATGCTCCACCACAAAGAATCCAATACTAAAATTTTTTATTTCGAGCCAAAAGTGACTAGCAGGTCGGTAGATACATTACTATGGACACGAGTAGTCAGTAGTCGGTAGAAAATCGAAAACAAAATTTTATTCAGAAAGGGAATGAAGGAACTTTTTCACAATATTATATATTTATATGTACGAGAGTTGAAGAAATAGAACAAGACGTTAAAACTAAAAAATTACTGGTTATATATTGACTTTAAGCATGGTTTGATTTAATTTACCTGTATGTTAAATATAAATGTGTTATATTAAGGGTTCAAAGGCCTTAAAGTTTAGTAATTATTTAAAATTAATATTCACTATAATATGATTTACTTGTACGTTAAATATTTACTAGTATATTTTTGTAAATGCAAGAGGTCAAATTCTCATTACCAAAATGTTATTTATTTTTTATATTCAAAACGCTACTAATTCTAGATTAATGGTCTCTTTGAAACATGTATTTTATTTGAAATTCTGAATTTGATTCAATAACAATTTTAGTTAATGATAAAAATTTGGATTTTGATTTCATTTGAATTCCAAGAAATTGAAATATTAGTATGAAAATTTGAAATGACTACTCACATCCTGTCATTTGAAATTAAGAAATCAAAATTTTCAAACACAATCTAAAGGTAATTTTGAAAATATTTTATTCTTATATTAATTACTTATCTTAAAAAACCACTATTTTGAAACTTTTGTAAGGTTATTTTTCAAATACATTACAAAAATACAAATTTTTTTAGTTTTATTTTAAAGAACGATCTGAAATTTTATAATCTAAAAAGCAACTTAATTCATTCATCTTTTTTAAAAGCTGATTTAAATCGTACATGAAGAAGTATAGATATTATATTTGTAGTTTAAAAACTGTAGAGTGAGTTTGCTTATGATATTGATATGAGGTAAAAATAAACCCTAAAGACACAATTAATGTAACATTAATTAAACGTATTTTGGTCCAAAAGGGAGACCCATAGGTTCGAAATTCTAATTATTAAATAAATTCATAATTAATTAATTAGCTAAATGTACATCTAATTAATTATGTCCAACTATAAGGAAATTACTCCAAGGAGTAGCTCCTAAGACACCTCAATCAACAAAAAAACATATTCCTACATGAAAACTACTTATATCACAAGAAGGATCTACGAATTTATTAGGAATCTATGTAATTTTGATGATAACATTAAATCTTAAAATCATGAAATTATACTTCATTGTAACTGATCAATTGATATGAAAACTATAAATATCGATTGATCAGAAAGCCATTTATCAATTGACATGTTTATGTTAATCAATTGATAATATAAAAAGTAGTATAAGTGTACTTAGTCTACTTCAATTGATATGACTTTAGTCAATTGATAAACTCTTGTCAATTGATACTAGCCGTGGAGTAACATTCTCATCTCTAGCATTTTAGGTCAATCCCAAGCCACACCTTAGGCCGGTACTTCGAATATGAATAGAAAATTTATGGTTGGTGACATCTGAGCGAGAGGTAGCTTCCAACACTTAAGATTGACCTCCTCGCGTTGATATTGATTATCAATTGATGTATAATTTAGACTGTCAAATTGTAATTATTTTAAGACAGGAAAATTGTACAAGTGAAGGATAATCAATTGATATGGAGGCCTCAACGGATAGAAGATCAATTGATGAAAAGTCAAGTCAAAGATTGAAGACCATCAACTGATATGAAGAACCATCAATTGATATATCGATTGATAACATCTATCAATCGATAAGTCAACAGTTATTATCAATTGACGGGTATCAAGATTAATCGAAGAAGAATATCAGTTGATGGATATAAGGAATAATCAATTGATATACTTAACAACAAATTATCAATTGATAGGGACTACACGACAAGACATAAAACATACCTATGGAAGACAGTCTATACCGACTGCGAAGACTAAAAAAGAAGCTATCTTTTCCAAAGCCGCAAAACTTTCTCAAAATAGAAAAAGGCAAAAAGGAAAGATAGATAAAATTCAATCCTAGAATAGATTAAATGTTTTTATTCATTCTAGGAATTGAAAACATACTTGTGTTATATAAACAAGTGTGGTAGCATTGTTAGAAAATATAGAAGTTAGACAAAATCTTAAAAACAACTGTTCAGCCTTAGAGCACTTGTAAGAATAGTTGATTTTATTTTCTAACCTTGTAGTCGCAGCTAGGTTTCTTTAAACTAGATATTTGAGCAAAAATACACATTGACCAATGAATCAATCCATCAGTAATTTTAAACATCCTGTATTTGTTCAAATACTTATCCTAGCATTAATTGTTCTTACTTTAAAAATTATCAGAAAAACTGTTAAAACTTTTTTAAAAAAGGGAAAATATTTGTATTCAACCCCCCTTCTACAAATATTGACATTGTTCCTGGGAATAAAAATTGATATTAAAGTAGGCTCTCAACATATAGAAAGTTTAAAGATCTAGAACAAGTCAATATGGGGCAAAAGGATTCAGGTGTAAAGATTCCAATGTTGGAAAAAGATGTGTACTTTGCATGGAAAGTTAAAATGCACCTGCATCTACTTTCTCTTGACCCTTCCTATGTTAACTGCATAGAGAAAGGTCCTCATGTTCCCATGAATCTGGTCACATGTGTAAATTCTGATGGAACTCCTGCATTTGATAAACATGTTCCAAAGCTCATCACTAAGTTCACAGAAGAGGATGAAAAGGAAGTGCTTAAGGAGAAAAAGGCCATGAACATTCTGTTCAATGGTATAGATAAAGATATGTTTGACAATGTGATAAACTGCACTTCATCAAAGGAGGTATGAGATACTCTTCAAACTCTATGTGAAGGGACTGAAAAAGTAAGGAAAAACAAGATGCAACTCTTTATTCAGAAATATGAATCTTTTCATTTCAAGAGTGGAGAATCCATCAATGACACCTATAGTAGTTTCCAAAAACTTTTAAATGGATTTAAACTATATGATAGGGTTTATGCAACTGAAGATACAAATATGAAATTTCATAGATCTCTTCCAAAAGAATGGAAACCAATGACTGTCTTCATTATGGTATTCTCAAGACATATGAGTTAGAAATCAAATAGGATGAGGAGATTGAGAAGAATAAAAAGAAAGAAAATATTGTGGCTTTGATGGTCAAGCAAAATGAAGAGAAGAATGAAAATGGTTGTGTGGATGGATCTATCATGATGGCTGATGATGCTATTGAAGAATCGTCCAAAAGAAAAGGGAAAGGGAAAATATGAAGAAAGTGAAGCATGCTTTCAGGATGATTTAGATGAGATTGATGAGCACCTTGCATTTCTGTCAAGGAAATTCTCAAAGCTAAAATTCAAAAGGAATCCAAATGCTCAATGGCCTGGATCTCAGTTTAGAAATGACAATCAAAATAAGAATTTGGTTGACAGGTCAAAGTTCAAATGTTTAACTGTGGATTGGTAGGTCATTTCTCCAATGAGTGAAGAAAGCCCAAGCAAAAGAAGAAGGCAAAATCATATGATGGCATTGACTATAAAAATAAGTATTTTAACCTTCTCAAATAAAGAGAAAAGGATTTTATAACTGAGGAGAAGGACTACGCTTTGAAGATAGTGATTCTGAATAATTCATCAATCGAACACTAATGGCCAACCATGAAGAAGAAGAGGCTAGTTCATCATCAAATCAGATACTAGCTACTAACTTTTCTGAATTATCAAAAGATGAATGCAATAGTACTATAAATGAGATGTTCAATGAACTGTACAACTTGCATGTCACTTTGAAATCTCTAAACAAAGAAAATCTCAAGTTAAAGAACATCATTGATGCCTTAGCTGAGAGAAACAATTTTCTTGAAAATGAACTTATTTGTTTAGAAAGATTCAAGCAGGAAAGTAAGGATGCTAGGGATGAACTAGTAACTAGTTAAAAAAATAGAAGAATTATTGAAAGAAAATTAGCTAGAGAAATTGAAACCATTAGCAAATGGAATAGGTCTGTTAAAATTGCCAAGAGAATTATTGATGTTAAGGGTGTAGATACTTTAGGAGAATCCCCTAAATCAATAGGCAAACCATTGGTTAACACATCAATGGATAAAGATGAATCGACTGCTATTCCTTTATCGATTGATGAGGATTATCAATTGATTGATGCTGAATCAATTGATAAGCATTCATCGACAGGTAAACCATCAATGGCTAACAAGAAGAATAAATTTAGCACCCCTATAAAATTTGTTAAGGAAAAAGATCATGTAAATCAAGTAGAGACTAAGGTTGAAAATACTAATATTGGTAGCTTATCTAAGAAGCAACTAAAAGATAAATTGGAAAAGATATCACCTATTGAAATTAATCATCCTAAGTCTGAGAAAAAGAAGAAGAATATGAATGGAAAGATTGGCATAAATAAGCACAGTAATTAAACTCCTGATATGTATGTACCTAGAAAGGTCTGTGCTAAATGTGGTAGTGTAGATCATTTATCTATGCATTGCAAGAAAGAAAACAGACCCATACCAGCAAATGATTTAAATACACATACCATGTTCACAAATTCCATGCATGCCAATCCTATGCTCATGAATGTCATGTCCCCTAGTTTAGTTGCACCACATGCTCACATGCCATATACACAATTTCCATACATGTATAATCCATTCTTTGCATATGAAAATATGAACATGCCTGGAAAGTCATGGAATATGCCTAATGTAGATAATGAAATGCATGAAAATTCTGCCATGAGTTCCAAGGTGTCTGAGCCCCAAAAGCCAACTCCCAAAGTTAAAGTGGATTTAAACCCACCAAAATAAAAGGAACCAAAGTTGCAACCAAGGCTCAGGTTGTAGCACTGGTTGATGGATTGAAGCATAATTTGCTGAATATTAGTCAACTGTGTGATAATGGAAATGGTGTGTGGTTTTTAACTGTAATAAACCGGATTTTTGGATGATTTTTTTTTTTATTATTTATAAACGATTATGATGAATAGTGATTCTACGGATTATGAAAAACTTTTTAGCCCACACTAGATAAGTGTTGGAATATTAGAAATTCGAAGATGTCATATTATTGTATGAAGAAAATGAGTGAATTCAAAAGCCGTCAAAATCCGAAGATTTTCGCTTTTACGATTTGTTTCGTAATTTACGAGATATCGAGGGATAAGAGAATTATGTTATGACCTGGAGGATTATAATTTAGAAAGTTCATGGTTATAATCGAATTAGAGTATTTGGAATATTAAGGATTTACGCTACGGAATTCCTATGACGAAACGCTTTCGGAAATTAATCGAACTTACGTGGAGGATTAAGTATAATTAATGAATGGCAAGTGAAGTGCATTACAAAGGAGCCATGCATGCAAGTACTTGCATTGGTAGAGAATTAACTAAGGCAAGTAACTAGACAAGGCAAGTAACCATGCAAGTAACCAAGGATTAGAGACATGGTTCCCTAAATTAGGAAAAAGCAAGCCATAAAGCCACTTTATTACACTTGAACATTTCAACCAAGCCATAATTATGTGTAAATAAGTCATGTAACAATACATATACATTATACAAACACAAATATACCAACACAAAAAGCAAGTAAAGAGAGAAAAGCTCTCCCCCTCCATTTCTCCATTTTCTGCCCAGCTTGAGCAAGGTGCAAAGATGATTTTATAACTCCAGTTCTACTCATTCAAAAATCACCAAATTTTAACCATATCCTCTTCACTATATGTAGAAGGTCCTTATTTAAGTTCATAATTTTTGGAGGTGTTTTGGTTGTGTAAATAAATTGTAGAAGTTGAGGATGAATAGTAACTCCGAAAATTTACTAACTTGTTCTTGATTTTCTCTTGCAAGTTTAATGATGATAAGCATAGATCAAGGCTCTCTTAAGACTTACAAGCTATTTTTAGTGTGTTTAAGGATTCAAGAAAGGTATAAACTCTATCCACCCTTTGATTTACTTTGAGTTAAAAGCTTGAGTTGAGTTATGTTTAAGCATATGTGGTTTAAGGAGTTTGGATGTAAATGGTTGAATGTTGTTGGATGATTTTGTGAAGTGGTGTTGGTCAAAAAGTTATGAAATGAGTAGTTGAATGATATGACCATATTAGTATGTTGATGATTTATCTTGGTTGTGAATGGATTTCAATTGATTGAATCCGGAAAACGTTAAGTTTATAGCCGTCGTAATGCCCGTTTGATTTAGGGACTGTTTTGAACAAGAATTACGATCTGTTAATAAAATATTTCTGCCCATGGATGTGTAGACCTTATTTCATAGTTTTGTTTTGACACTTGAATCATGTCGATACGATTTACGGTTTAGGAGATAAGTTCGTTTTAGTGAAAGTCGCGCAAGGAGACCAAACTGCTGCCTTGTACTCACTTTGATTCTATAAACGAACTAGTTAACGGTGGACTAAAATTATGAAACTTGGATGATATATGCCTTTGACAGTTATTAAGATCACCAAAAAGGTTTTGTATTAAAAAGTTAATTTTTCGATTTTATAAAAATGTCGGAACCAAAGTTGTGCAATGATACTATTCACATAAGAGGCTACTGCCTTCTTCAGTAAATTCGGAAAAATGGTCCCTCTGTCCAGGGCCAAACTTTTGATGGATTATATTCTAGACATTCTCTAGATCGTGCACGCGAAAACGGTGCATCATTTGAGTTAGCGGTTAATAAGTTATGAGCGTTTTAGTGAAAGCGGTACAAATAGCAAAACCTCGTAGTTTACTCGATTTCTAAAATGCTTTTCGCTCAGTTAAACTCAAGTGTTTCAAATCAAAATATTTTTGATAAATATTACAAATACTCAAGAAGCTCCTTGAGGTGGTTTCATATTTAATTATGAATTTTCTGATTTACTAAAAATATTAAAGTGCGAGTCGCGTAATAGTAATTCGCAGGAAAGTCAACTACAGAGACACGGTTTTGACGAGCCGTNTGAGTCGCGTAATAGTAATTCGCATGAAAGTCAACTACAGAGACACGGTTTTGACGAGACGTTTTGGCTAAGATAAAAGGATAATTTCGAGTTGGTTAAAACACGAAAGATGTTGAGGAACAACATGACTACGTATTGGAGTAAAAAGATTAGATTAAAAGTCGTTGATAAGACAGTTTACGAATGATTAAGATAGACCCGAGGAGGTGAATACCGGGTAAGACAAACGTTAGTAAAATGACTAAGTAAAATTCGAGGTTGTCATAATTGGAATCGAAATATGATTATACTTATGAGTAATATAAGTAGTTGATGGGATTATGAGTACTAATCGGGATTATAATATCTATTGATAGAAAATCCAGAATGAGTGGAACTCTGAGAACGTATCTTGGACTCCAGGCAAGTTTTCTAACCTACGTTTTTACATATCAAAATATATGTATTGCTACGTATGCATGTTTTTAAACACCTATACTTAATGTACTACTGTTTTGTCGAAAGACTGTTGTCGTTGTGATATAACCGTATATTGAAAAGTACGAATTGTTTTATGTCTTAAAGCTTTCGTAAATGTTTCGGTTATATGCTATAAGAAATATAGATATAAGCCGGTGAAGGAAAAAGGCTCTAANCTCGAAAGCAGTCAAGTTTTGGAACTAGTTTCCACAGTAGCAAGAGCTTTTCAACTTATCAAAAGCAGAGAGGTTTCCGACAAACTCCCGAGTCATGGTTTTCAAAATGAATTCATTCCTTGATGAAAGAGATTAGTGGGTGAAGGTCACTTACCTGTGTGGTGAGAGGACAGCCCGACTAATCTAATCAGTGACTACTCATAGCTATGAGGGTCTATCAACAAGTACTATATACTTGGGGAACTAGGATTAACTTCCGGTTCCAGGTTAGATAGACAAATCTATTAACAAGTATGATATACTTGGGGAGCTTGGATTAATGTTCCAGTTCCAGACTTATAGATTGATTCAGTGGACTTGGAGTTAGCGTAAGAGGCCGAGTGACGCACGGTCCAGCACTTTGACCTGTATGCGGTCTAGGGTGATTACCTATTAACGGTAACGAGTACCGGGACTCCCCCTTCTACATGTAGAACAAAAGAAGGCTTCCATAGGTTGCTGATGAAGGCTGCCACGTGCTACGACTGATCATCGTGGATGTGTGGTAGTGGGCGTGTTGATGCTCCAGTTACAGTCCATTCTTCCAATTGGAATTGTGCCTCACACCGTAATGAAAGCCTATGAGCTGAGTTACCGATGGTGTTGATTGCAAATGAAATGTTGAAATGTTTTAATGAAAAGAAAGGAAAACTTCAGATGGGATCTGATGAGAAAGAGTTTTTTTAACAATTTGAAATGTCATCTTATTATTCGTATTATTTAACGAATAGTTAGATGAAAACTTCAGAAGGTAACTGATGTATGAAAAGATTACAAGATTTTGAAACGTTTATCAGAAAGTATGTTTATAAAAGTTATGATTATAGTGGGCCTATATTGCTCACTCTTGTTTTCTTTATATATCACAACACAACAGGATCTTTAGAGATATTTTATAGGATGTTAAACCTTATAAATGGTATGATACAAAGTGAGTTAATTTTCTCAAAGATAAGAAACTATGATTGTTGTATCTTGAATGGTGTACCCCGTATATTAGGGGAGTTTAGCAAAACTATAGTTGAAGCTATTTTGCTAAGTTATGGAAAGATTATTTCAAAACTATGAACGTAATAAGTTCATTGAGTTTTATCTTAAAAAGCTTTAGAGGAGATATGAAAGCGTGGTAACACTATATTTGATAGTGTCTTATGTTATATACCGAACCAAATTGTTCGTATGATATTTTCTAAACTTTATGTTTAGTACAAATGTTTTTAGCAGAAAAACTCTGATCATGTGTATCGTTGAAAGATACTTTATTATGCTTACCATATACTGTTAAGCCTTATGATTATACTATTGAGATAGTAGTGATTATCATATTCTTGAATGAGAGTCACATAGCTAATTGGGTGAATAACTTGCTGAGCATTCTTTCGCTCATTCTTGCTTATATTATATTTTTCAGAGAAAGTGATAACATGTTCGATTGGCTTCATGCCTAGAGAGAGAGGAAAGTAGAAGATTCACCTTTGAGATGGTTCAGTTCAACCATATTCTACGAAAGTAAGTTGGATAAGTTTCAGTATTGAGCTAGTTATTAATGTTACTTCGTGAAGAGGTTAGCATTGATAGTATGAGATCCTGGATAAGTACATTTGGTTTGTAATAACTAATGATACTTGTTGTATATCGTTTCTAAGACTATAACTTGTGTGTGTGTGAGAGGGGGGTCTATGATGTGTGTTTGTTGGAGTATTGATTTATTGTAGGTTGTAAATGATTGGATGGTGACGTGGCGACTCAAATCCCTGACCCCGGATTTGGGGGCATCATAGAGATGGTATCAGAGCATGAGTTATAGTACTTAGATACGAGAGTGTTAAGAGCTATTCATGTATAAGAGAATAACGTGAGAACTCATGTAGAGTTCGTAATTGGACTACCGGATGTAGTACCAATGAATGAGTAAGAATAGGTCATCTACTTGGAGTTAGTAGTGAGGAGATTTATGAATGACATTTGGGATATAGATTTTGGACGGGAAATTGGCAAGGCCATCCTGGAAGAGGCAATGATATATCTTATAACAAGCTGAAAGGTATAAAGATTTTGAGGATTCTATTGAGGATAAGAAGTCAAGGGTAATTGTTGAGACGATGTGTGGTATTGATACGATATAGAGTCACAACGAGGAGTTAAGACGCACATTTGTTGTATCTTCGAAATATGTTAAGTATTTTCAGATCAAAGTGGGCCCTTAATGTAGTGACCCACATATTCCGGATATTGTCGTCAAAATAAAAAGTATGAATGACCCAGTGTGTAGGTGTTGGTACAAAGATCCTTCTGGTAGTGGTGGGACTACGACTAGAAGGGGGTTCCGAGCTTTCACTGAGAATTTAATTGTTTAGTTGAGATAAATGGTCCAGGGAAAGAGGTCCCGTAATACAACTATAGATCCTTAGGTGTGAATTGATTGAGACTACATAATGGACAGTATGTCTCATCCTTTTGGTAATAAACCATATGTCGTGCAGACCATGAGTTTTGAAAAGTGACTGTTGGAAGGACCAGACGATGAATGTACGAACATGAAATTGGTACAAGTTGTGAGGAATCTCCCCTTAGCTAGTAACCTGATAAGTAATATTGATTCGGCACATCAAACGTGTTGTGTTTGATAGCCTGTTGAGTAATATGACAGTCCTACTGATATGAACAGTGTTAAAGATATATTTTATGAGCGTCAACCTAGTTTGACACCTACCTATTATTTTACCTTAGCGCATAGACTATTCATTTTTGTTAGCCCTAAGTACTTCCCATTGGGATGAAAAGGATCTTTCCATATAAGTATGAAGCCGTTGAGCTTGAAACGAATGACAGAATGAATCCCTTTGGGGTTAGTAAACTAAGGTGGTGGAAAGAAGTATGTTTTGAGAAAATTCTCTTTATGAAAAGTTTTAAATAAAAGTTATTGTTTTAACCTCAAAATATATCACCGAGGAGTTAAGTTCATCAAAGTCCCATGAGATGGGGGGGAATTCATGAAGGGTATAACCCAGAGATGAGGCTAAACCAGAGCCGGCGGAATGATCATTGTGAATGGTAAAGAATAGCAATTGTTGCTTTCACGAGAGCAAGTATGAGATTCTTAAGTGAATCTATTTGTTACCAGAACTAGGTTGTGTATTTTTTTATACTTTCCGAAGTATTTGGGAAGCTAGCTGAAGTTAAAAATTTGGGATTAGGATGAAAAAACCTAAGTATGGAATATTAGGAATTAAAGTTTACAACAGTTATCGAGTGGTTGTCTCGTATGCTGTGACCAAATAAAATGGTCGTGATGGATATAAATTATTAGCGGATGATGATTCAGAAATAGTTATAATAAAAAGTGGATTCGTAAGGGGTAATGATTCGATAAGTACAGACTGAGGCAACAAGAGTAATATTGTACGAATATTTACTAGTGCCATTCAATGAAGATTTAATTCTTTGAGGAAAGAGAATAGATGTAATGTCAAGACAAAAATATTGTCTGCGTGAGGATGTTCAAACTAACGTTAGAGATAAAGTGGTGAAAGTTAAGATTACACGATAATGATGAAGTTGTGTTAAAGGACATAGAGATAAATTGAGATATTTTGGTTATGATGGAAGTGAAAGGTCTATTACACTTTGGAGAATAGGTTGTTAGGCAACCGTGATTGGTTCCATAGAGGAAATACATGGAAAACAAAAAGTGTATGTAGTAATTAATGGGTTGAGGATGTAATTATCAACGACCTTTTGAGGTACTACCTAATAGAATTATATAATTTGTTTTCCCAGTTGCACAAGTAGAAGGGGGGGTTGAATACTTGTGTNGAGATTTAATTCTTTGAGGAAAGAGAATAGATGTAATGTCAAGACAAAAATATTGTCTGCGTGAGGATGTTCAAACTAACGTTAGAGATAAAGTGGTGAAAGTTAAGATTACACGATAATGATGAAGTTGTGTTAAAGGACATAGAGATAAATTGAGATATTTTGGTTATGATGGAAGTGAAAGGTCTATTACACTTTGGAGAATAGGTTGTTAGGCAACCGTGATTGGTTCCATAGAGGAAATACATGGAAAACAAAAAGTGTATGTAGTAGTTAATGGGTTGAGGATGTAAGTATTAGTGACCTTATGAGGTACTACCTAATAGAATTATATAATTCAACATCGATCTAGTGACATGAATAACACTAGCATCAGAGGCATTTAGAAGTTTGCACATACCAAGATGAAATGGATTAATTACTCAATGATAAGAAGTATTAGAGAAAGACATGATGAGATTGAAAGTGTCACCATGAGGTGCACTTGTTTTGATTGTTAAAGAAAAGGATAACGGCATGAGTCAGTGTGTTGATTGTCAAAATTGATTAAGATTATAATTAGGAATTAATATCCTAGCCATGGATAGAGATTATCCAACCCTTTGGGGACATAAATTTACCCTTCGAGGATATATTTGAGGATCAAATAACACGAAATAAAGATTGATCCCGATGATTTGCCCAAAGCTGCATTCGACAAGAGTTATGAACATTATGAGTTCTAGGATGTCAATTGGATCAATGAATGCATCTGTAACTTTTATGGATTTAATCAATAGAATTTTTTTTAAATGATTGGGCAAATGGCCATAGTTTTCATAAATAATATTTTGATCTACCAAAAGATGAAGAGAGAAAATGAAGAGCGAGTGTAAGTAGCCTTAGAAAGAGAAAAGAGATTGTATTCCATTCTCTCTACAGTGTGAGATTTGGTCGAGTAAAGTTAAATTTTGGGAAATTAATGAGTAGCAAAAAGAAATGTGTTGAAATATTGAAATTGTTGAGAATTGGGTAAGACCCGATGTACTAAAGGAGGTGAGAACTTGTGGACTACAGGTTTTTATAAAATGATTGTTATGGTACTTGACTCATGATCGCAGCCGATAGCTATAGTATCCGTACATGAGATATAAGAGCATTAAATTGCGCATATGAGAGTTTAAGATTTATGAGGAATATGAGTGTCATAGAAATATTCAAGCCGGAAGTCTGGAATTGGGATGATGGGTTTGAGACCTTGTAAAATCGATTCTTAAATAAGTACGAACTTGTTTTATGTTAAAGTTCCATAACACATTGAGGAAGGAAAACTCCTCACATCTTTTCAACATCATTTTCTCCTTCTTCCTATAATTGACAATTCGTCATCCGATTGGGATTGACAATACATATGGTGTGACTTCTTGTCTGTGTGACAAAAGTCTGGTGGGACGCCGCCCAATTATGTGTTGAAAAGCCAAATCATACTGAAGACTTTCCTTCACAAGTACATATATAGTTGTTTTCATTCATATCAAAAAAATTCTATTCTCATATACATTTGGAAGTGAGTTTATTCATCTTTGAATCACTCTGATCATTTTTTTACAATGAGATTCGATAAAAGGATCTCTGATTAAAATCTCGTGCAAAGCTAGCTCTTGATAAAAGGTTTATGCCTTGGGTATCGAAAGGAGTTGAGATAATAACGTAATAGGGATAGAGTTTTCATTCGAGGATAGTTACATTCAGAATATAGCCATGCCACCTTACGAAGTTTTGTACGGAAGAAAAATGTCAATCTTTCTCACATTAGAACTAAGATAAAGAACAAGGAAATTTTGGGTATCCAGAAGGAACCCGCTGGTACGTTAATGAAATGAGGAAAGAAAGAAAGCATGGAGTGAGAGACTTCATATTTCTAGAAACATTATCACGTAAAGTGGTAACGAGATTTGGTAAAAGAGAGCAATTAAGCTCGAGGGTATTAAAGTTGGCAGGTTCTGAAGTATGACAGGTTAATGCATATACGTTGTTGCTATGTTGCAATATTTATAATGCGAAAATTTTGCATTCCCTACGCCTATATTACGAGAGAACGATATGAATGCTAGGCACGTGTTAGAATAAGAAATCGTAGAGATGGTATCCAAATGTGTCTTATGACCGGTAAAGATCAATGACCGAAAAGAGAAAGTGTGGAGAAATAAAACCATAGCACCAGAAAGAGTATATGGATAAATCAGAAGGTTGAATAGACAAACCTTAGTTACTTTTGTTTAGATTCCGAGGACGGAATCCTTTTAAGGAGGGTAGACTGTAATAACCCGGATTTTTGGACGAATTTTTTTTATTTTTTTATAAACGATTATGATGAATAGTGATTCTACGGATTATGAAAAACTTTTTAGCCCACACTAGGTAAGTGTTGGAATATTAGAAATCCGAAGATGTCATATTATTGTATGAAGAAAATGAGTGAATTCAAAAGCCGTCAGAATCCGAAAATTTTCGCTTTTACGATTAGTTTCGTAATTTACGAGATATCGAGGGATAAGAGAATTACGTTATGACCTGGAGGATTATAATTTAGAAAGTTCATGGTTATAATCAAATTAGAGTATTTGGAATATTAAGGATTTACGCTACGGAATTCCTACGACGAAACGCTTTCGGAAATTAATCGAACTTACGTGGAGGATTAAGTATAATTAATGAATGGCAAGTGAAGTGCATTACAAAGGAGCCATGCATGCAAGTACTTGCATTGGTAGAGAATTAACTAAGGCAAGTAACTAGACAAGGCAAGTAACCATGCAAGTAACCAAGGGTTAGAGACATGGTTCCCTAAATTAGGGAAAAGCAAGCCATAAAGCCACTTTATTACACTTGAACATTTCAACCAAGCCATAATTATGTGTAAATCAGTCATGTAACAATACATACACATTATACAAACACAAATACACCAACACAAAAAGCAAG
>QRFB01014984.1:3868-23152 GCA_008931105.1 Oenanthe javanica
ATATATATATATATATATATATATATAACATCCTATTTGCAACTATTGTCAGACCAAAGTACATTATTATTATTATTATGAGAAATAAATTATATATATATATATATAATATATATATATATGAGTTACACTCCATAAAAAAACTCTTATATAAAGAATACGAAAGAATACCATCAAAATACTTATTTTTATATGAGAAATGATTTGTTAAGATTAATATCACAAAATTGAACTACAATAAACCCAAACATATCGAATATATATAATATTGAATCTCATCTAAATTTTAAAAAATAAATGTTACATAATCTAACATAGAATCCAGCATAAAATCTTATATACATTTTGTAAAAATGAAATTTACACATAATCATGTTATGATTTTTTGTTAATCTCATGTTAGATTCTATTTTAATTCATAAAAAAACATAATTGATGTTGAACTTAGAATTTAAATGAGTTTTTGGGTAAGAATCTAAAATGTTCTTTCTTGTTCTTTATATAAGAGTGTTCTTTATGGAACAATGATCTATATATGTATATATACATACTTAAATATATTTTAATTGTTCAAAATATAAAATATACTTCAAAATACTACTATTTGTTAACGCAATTCAGTGTATAGAATCGTAATTGATATATCGCTTTAATTTTGTATCTAACCTTTTAGTATATATATCATATTTTATCGACAATAGTACTTGATAACATATAACTTGAAAGATCTATCATTTTCTTTATTAGTTACAATGTTTATTAATTTAAGTTTTTTTTATTGTATTATATATAATAATACTGCTTGAATATATAATTGTTGTAACTAATTTATTATATAATTTATATTATGCAGTTGAATCGCAAACCAAACTGCACCAACCACAAATTCGTCATTGAAAATGTCACATTATATTTATTTCCTGATTCATCTTTCTATCCCTGCAGCATGGGATTGGACCTGGTGAAGGGAACAGTGCGCAACAACTTAGAAGCTGGTGTAATTGAACCTGCAATGAGCAAAGTAAAGATATTACAGGTAAAGAGGCCCGGTGTAAATGGTTAATGGTTTTACATTATGCTAGTATTAAACTTTAACAGAAGTATCTAAAGCATTGCGATTATTTTGGTTGTATCAGTTTGCAACTGAAGCAGCAATAACCATCCTTCGAATTGATGACATGATAAAATTGGTCAAAGATGAAAGCCAAGATGGACAAGATTAGTCTCTTTCTGTATGTACAAGGCGGACATTGGCTGTTATATTGCTAGTAGTGGTGGACTTGAAAAAATGTCTCTTTGGATGGTTTGCTGACCTCGAGTATTGTGTATATTAGGTTGTGTTCAGTTGGTGAGAATGGAATGAGAAAGGAATGAAATGAAAAATTATAAATAACTTTTATATAGAAAAAAGAATGTATGGGTGAAATTGTGAATAAACATGAGGGGATTTAAATTTGTTATGATGAGATTGTAGGGAGAATGATGATGAAATGGAATGGAGCATTCCTTTCAAAACATGTGGGTTAAAATTCTAATTCAAATAATTTGGAATGGAATGAAAGAAAAAATGAAAATTATAAACATTTTCCCTAATCTCACCCAAATAAGAGTATAAATTTCATTCCATTCTCCCCTCATTCCATTCCATCCAAGTGAACATAGCCTTAATGTTTTCAGTGAAGCTTTTGTGGGTGGTGGTATTAGAATGGTGGGCAATAGTGTGTTTTCCATATGCTTGAATTTTTGTTAATTTTTAAGCTAGAAATTTTACGGTTTGTATTATTAATTTTTGAATTTGCTAGTAAACTGAAATGAACTTTAATCTTTTTATTTTTTCCATTCGTGTTAGTAATATTTTATGTCTGTTTGATGAATGCCAAAATTTTAAAATGAGAAGTAGAGCATAGCTAGCCACTTGCGCAATCTTTATTTTTGTATTTATATAAATTTCAATTCAAAATAAATCATTTCCTAGTTTGAATATTTATTGTAATTTTCGTTTTTTTTTTTAATCAAATGAATATTTATAATCTTTTGAAAATGAAAGTCAAAATAGACTAATTACATATCTAAACCAAACAAAATTCAATGCATAGTTTAACCAATTAGTTCAATTTCAAATTATTGTTCAAATTTATTATTATTTTACTGTTTTATTTTCTTTTAATTATTATATTTATTATATAGCTATAATTTGAACGAATGTACCTTAAATTTAAAACATATCAATATTATATATACAAACATGTACTATCAATTATATCTATAAAATATATCCCTAGACCCGAGATGATTGGTAGAAATATAATTAAGTTTGGTGATCTCTTTCACATGCAAATTTTTGAAAGAATCATCTAATTGCAATTTAAAATGCACATCAAAGACATAACTTGCAACCACTATCGCATATAAATAGATTTAATATTTTAATTGCAATTTTAAATTCACCCCTACCAACCTCCAACTTGTCATTATTATTTGTCAAGAAACTTTCAAGCTTGTTTAACTTGAAGCTTAAACTTCACCTAACACACGGAATAGTTGATAATTCTCAAAGTCCATATTGACAACTATTATTAAATAAAATCTAATGTTCATTTTTTATCATTATTAAAAATAATCTAATATTTATATCTTATTTTTCAATATTATTTTCCGTTATTTAATTTTTTATGGTCAAATTAATTAAATTTTAATTAAAAATTTAAAATATTATATAGGGGAACAAATTCTAAATTAAGCTTTTGTGGTAATATTGTGTTTTCCGGTTGCTTGAAATTTTATTAATTTTTAAGCTAAAAATTTTGCATTTTGTATTATTAATTTCTGAAATTACTAGTAAATGAGAATGAACTTTAATCTTTTTATTCTTTCCATTCTTATTAATAGTAATTTATGTCTATTAGTTTGTTGAATGTCAATATTTTAAAATGAGAGGGAGAGTATAGCTGTCCACTTTTAATCTTCTTGTAAACGAACCAACAAATTTGAGCAATCTTTATTTTTGTATTTATATAAATTTCAATTCAAAATAATTCATTTACTAGTTTGAACTGTTTCATGAAATAAAACTTTTAATAGTAATCATGGTTTTTTTGTTCTTTTTAGTAATCATGATTTGTTAAATGTTTAAAAATAAAAATACAAATACAAGTTAGATGGAATTAAAATGTATACTTCACCTAACGCTCATTAAACACGCCGGGCATAATTAACTATTCAAAATTCTCTAGTTTCATTCTTACAATTAGGCGTTTATTCATGAATTGAATTGATGATGTAAACTATAGTATTTCTCATATTTTTTTGTATCAAATTATTATAAATAATCTTTTAAAAATGAAAATCAAAATAAACTAATTACATATCTAAACCAAACAAAATCTAATACATGGTTGGAACCATTATTTCAATTTTAAATTGTTATTCAAAATTTATTATTATTTTACTATTTTACTTTTTTAATTATATTTATTATATATCTATCTTTTGAATAAATGTACTTTAAAATTTCAAACATATCAATATTATATACTAAGAAAATATACTAAGAAAACTTGCTAAACACTTGCACCACAAAACTTGCTGCTCTTGATAATATACTAAGAAAATATGGCTGAAGCATTTGGAGCTAAACTTGCTGCTGGACTGGTTGTCAAACTTGTTTCATTCGCAGCAAAAGAAGTGATTCTGGCTTGGAATCTTGATAAAGATCTGCAGAAACTTGGAGACAGATTTGGAATAATTGGTGCTCTCTTGGATAATGCTCATGCCAAGAAAATAAGCATGCCTGTTTTCGAAAAATGGTTCAACAAACTTGAAGATGTCGCTAATGACACTGAAGCTCTCTTGGATGAACTTGAATATGAAGCTACTAGAAAATATGTCAAGTATCATGGTAAGCCATTGAAAAGTTTCATTTCTTCTAAGAATCCTTTATACCGTCATAAGGTGGCTGGAAGGATCAACTCCATTCATGCTTCATTTGACGAAATTTTAAAATGGGGGACAGAGATCGGACTTGATGCCGTAGCACATTTAAATACAACTCTCCAACCCAGAGTCATCCGCTGCGAGCCTCCCTTTGAAGACANTTCTCTAAATTGCCAAGTTACATAACAGAGCTCTACAACTTGCAGACATTGAAAGTTTGGGATGTAGAAGAGTTTCCAAAAAAGTTTTGCAACTTAATTAACTTGAGACATTTGTACATTCGGAAGACCTATGGAACAAAATACTTGCTTACAGGGATAGACAGGTTNTAAGATGTTTGATTTATGGGATAGACAGGTTAACTTGTCTGCAAACTCTGCCTTATTTTGTTGTGAGTAGAGACCAAAATTGTCTCATTGGACAATTGGAAGGGCTACAATATCTTAGAGGTACAGTTAAACTCTATGGCCTTCGAGATGTGTCAAATATGCAAGAAGCAAGTAAGGCTAAACTTTGTACAAAGTCCAATATTCAGAGTTTGTCGTTAAGTTGGAGAACTTATACATACAGATACTACAGAGAAGAGGAAGTGGAAGATGAAAGGGAAAGGGAATACAACAATGAGTGTGTAATGGAAGGATTGGAACCTCACACAAACCTGAAAGAATTGATCATCAAGTACTTTATGGGAAAGAGGTTTGCATTATGGATCACAAAGATGACCAGCTTGGTGAAAATCACATTGAAGCATTGCAATAGATGTGAAGAATTTCCATCATTAGGTCACCTTCCTAAATTGAGGGAGATGGAAATTAGGAGGATGAATGATCTGAGAATTATTGGGAGTGATATTGGTCTAGCTACAGGAGAAGTTACAACAATGTATCCGTCTTTGACAAAACTGAAGTTAAATGATTTGCCAAAGCTAGAAGAATGGGTGGAAGCAGATACAAGTAGAGTCAGTGTGGACGGAAGCAGTGTGCAGGTATTTCCTAAACTTGAGGTCTTGGAGATCGAACGGTGTCCAATGATGAGCAGTTCTCTCACGGATCTAGATATTAGGAGTGAAGGAGGAGGAAGAGTTCCTTTGAAGAACATTTGTCAATCTTTGAAATCTTTGAGATTAGGTAAGTGTCCGGGCATGACAAGTCTGACAGTGGGTGTGGCTCTTAAGAACTTGGAAATAACTGAATGTCCAGATCTAACTAGTATTAAAGCAGTTGAAGAAGAGACATGTTGTTTAAAACACCTTCGCATTGAAACATGCCCCTCTTTTTCAGAGATTGCCCAAAGCGTGAGTTCCACAATTGAAGAATTAGATATAGATGAAATTCCAGGGGCCTTGTCTTGTTCTGTAATTTCCTTTCCTAACCTAACCGAGTTAACACTGCGGGGGTATGGAAACAAGAAATCAACATTGGAATTTGATGATGGTCTCATCTCCTCCTTTTCTGCCTTGACTCGTTTGAGTTTATGTTATTTCGAAGGATTGAAAGCTATCCCGGATACAGTAGCACAACTTCCATCTCTTGAGGAGTTATTTATCTGGGATTGTATGGAATTAGAGAGTTTGCCAACGTTTCCCCAATCACATACCATTAGAAGCCTGCACACAGATGGGTGCAGTAAGCTGAAAGAAAGATGGGAGAAGGGGGTTGGGCCAGAATGGTACAAAATTCAACACATTCCAACTGTGTCAATCAGGTAGTAAAAAGCACTTCATATTTCCAGCCCACTTTGTAACACATTGTATAAGAAAGATTCTACATGTTTTAATTAAGAATTTTAATTTCAATTTTAAAGTTTTGATTTGATTTTATAGAAGTATACCATATTGATGTCAAAGAAAGCACTCCTGGAGCTTTTAATATTTTTCACAAAATTCTCCTAAATTATAATTTGAAAGATCTTATTTTTTACTTTTCATTTTTTTAGAAAAATAGTTGATAAAACTCGAAAATTATTTTTTTTGCTAAATAAAAATATAAGAATTTGCTTATAAAAAATAAATTAAAATTAAAATTAGAAAAAAAAATTTTTTTGTCAATTTAAAAACCTACGTATTTGGTTATGATAGGAAAAAATAGACATAAATAAATAAATAGCAAGATCTTTTATTTCAAAACTGGTATTATAAATAATAAACAAAAACAAAAATTAGAGAAAATATTTTTAAAGATTTTTCGTATCATCTTTAAATTTTGTTGTACTTTGTTGGTTTTCGATCTTACAATTACAAATACCGAAGTCCTGTAATTAATTGTAACAATAGTTGACAATAGTATATATGTTATGTAACCTAAAAAATTATGTAAAACAAGAGAGAGCGTATTTAGTAAGACATCTGATATGAGATTTAAATATCTAAAATTTAGAAGAGAAAAGTTCGAATTATATTAAAATTACTTATATTATATTATATTTAAAACTTAAGTGAGAAATTTTTTAAATTTTATTGACTGATTACTAGTATATTTCTTTATCAGATATAATATATATTATCCCTAAATATTGTAAAAGAATGATTATTGATTGATTGAATAAAAAACTATTTAAGAGTTTTCTCTTATTTTTATTTGTGAAGTGAAGGATTATCTTATAAATTTAAGATGTTTAAGAATTTCTGTGATATAAGAGTCACTCGTTTATATTTTTAAGTATTAACGTTTCTTTATCATATACTTATGTTTTGCGTAAATTCTATTTTATGGGTAATAAAACAATTTAAATATTTTGTTGTTATTATTATTTTTTGACAGAATTTTGTTATTATTTTTAATTGTACCACAACCATGATTCATCATGAAATGACACTTATTGTGCAATGTGTCTGCATATTAAGTAATAAAATAAAGATAGATAATTTCTTTAAGAATTATTAAAAGTGAATGATATTTTTTGGGATTAACCTTTTTAATGAATTGCTAAAAGTATTGAAGTATTCTGATCTGGATCTTAATGTTGTGAATATAACGGGTCATGTTTATGATAATGATTATAATATAAAAAATAAAAATTAAGGCGTTAAAAAATGATTACTTAATAATAGTTTTAAAATTTTTTTGGGGGTAATTTAATATTTTCACCCCGGGGCTTCCGGTAAATCAGGAACGACCTGAGATTTTCTTGCTGCAAACTCCTATTTGTAAGATTCGATGTTAGCAAATAAATAATTATGTGTGAAGTTTCTTTTGTTTAAATTGTACAATACAAATTTCTGCTTAAAGATATGTTCAAGTGATAAGATTCATATAACATCAATAAAAAGGACAAATTCTAATAAATATGTAAAATCAGTTTAATGGAATGTTAAAATAATCTAATGACCTCAACTCCCCGTAAACTTCTTTATATAATTATATAAAAATATTCTTATACTTTATCATTCATCTCTACTTGTCCTTACAAGTAAAATGCATTTACACATTATGTAAAACAAAGTTAAAAATTGATTGTGAGCTGATTTATGAGTCTTAATTTTCTATAAAACGCTTCTAAAATACTCACAAACATGTCGCTCATGTATTTATGACATGTACATGATAATTTATTAGTATGACCTTTGATAGAGAATAATTGTCCACTCATTACCGATGTCCAAAAGGAGGGCTGCATTATACATACTGTATATACAAGGAACAATGTTATAAATTGTTCAAATCACGTAGTACCACTAGAGGTCTTGAAATTTTTTGTTTCTTGTTTAATCCATGTCTATCCACGTAGTAGCACTTATTGGTTGCATTTGCACCCCATGAAAAACAGATTTAGAATATAGTGAGCTGGAGTTGCATAATGTAAATGATACACCAGAAAGTGTAATTATTTTCTAAATTCTCTAATCACACTCACAAACATGTTGCACAATGCATGTACATAATATGTACATGATAATTTGTTGGTGTGATGATCACACTATGATCTTTGGTAGAAAATATTTTGTGTTGAAAATGTGAATTTCAGTATATACATATAACGACACTTAACACATGAGTTGTTCCAGGCTTCCAGCTACAGTATAACACAAAAGGGGGATTTCTTGAAAATTCTTGTATTTAGTTTTTGCACTGTCCATCCTTACAAGTCTTATAAATTGTATATTTATCTCCAAAAGGATATAAATAGGAAAATATAATGGCGTGTTTAGAAATATTAAATTAATTTAAAATTCTACATTTGGATAAATAAAAAATTTGATTTGATTCCAAGATTATTAAATACAAGCTTACATTTGAGGATTTGAAATGTTAATTCAATTCCTGTCATTTAAAATTATCATTTGAAATGAAATTTTTTTTGACAAAAATTATCCTAAAAGAATCTTTCAATGATACTGGAGAGAAAGTTTCTTTATAATCAACGCCTTCTCTTTGAGAATAACCCTTTGTCACTAGACGTACTTTATATCTCTCGATATTGACTTTACAATCCCTTTTGGTTTTAAATATCCATTTATAACCAATTGGTTTCACACCTTCAAGCAACTCGACAAGATCCCAAAACGTCATTGACCTTAATGGATTTCATCTCATCATTCATGGCTTCAATGCACTTTTCACAATTTGCACTTCGTTTGACTTGTTGGAAATTGACAGGGTCATTTTCCATTACCCCTATGTCAAACTCATGCTCTTGAAGAAATACAATATAATCGTCTGGAATTGCACTCCTTCTTTCTCTAGTGGATCGCCTAAGTGGCACTTCTTCTTGAGATTGTTGAGTTTGTTCTTCTTGAGCATCATTTTGATTCTCAGTAGGAGGTGGTATATGTATATCTACATTGTTGTCTTGAACTATATGAGGCAAAGAATTAGATTCTTCCTTAAAGACAACATCTTTAACTTTATCTCTCCCATCAAACACAACATCCTCAAGAAATTTAGCATTTCCCGTTTCGAAAAAGGACTGTGACAAAGGATCATAAAACTTGAAACCCTTTGTTCTTTCAGGATACCCAACAAAGTAGCAACTTACAGTTCTTAAGTCCAATTTATTTTCATGTGGCCTATAAGGCCTTGCCTCAGCTAGACAACCCCAAATATGAAAATGCTTAATACTGAGTTTCTTTCCAGTCCATAGTTCATAAGGGGTTTTGTCTACTGCTTTGCTAGGTACTCTATTTAGTATGTAGGTTGCAGTCTTAAGTGCATCTCCCCAGAGCGATTCTGGCAAAGAAGATTGACTAATCATACTTCTTACCATGTCCTTAAGCGTTCTGTTTCGTCTCTCAGCAACACCATTCATGTGTGGTTGCCCAGGCATTGTGTATTGTGGGACGATTCCGCATTCCTCTAGGAATTTAGCAAAAGGCCTATGACGTGTTCACCAGATCCATCGTACCGACCCTAGTATTCATCACCACGATCAGATTTGACAGCTATATTTGTCCCACCAAGCTATTTTTCAACTTCAGCTTTGAAGACCTTAAAAACGTCCAGAGATTGTGACTTCTCATGAATTAAGTATAAGTACCCATATTGAGAATAGTCGTCTATGAAAGTGATAAAATATTGTTGGTCATTCCAAGAAGCCGTAGGAAATGGACCGCATATATGAGTATGTATCAACTGTAAGATACCAGTACTCCTATTGACACTAAACTTCTTTTTTTCTATGTTTTCCCTTAATACATTCAACAAATACATTAAGATTTGAATAATCAAGGGATTCAAGTATTCCATATGACACAAGCCTCTCTAGTCTCATTTTGGAGATATGACCTAAACGTTTGTGCCACAACACAGCAGAATTCTCTTTTGATAATTTTCTTTTTATACCTCTTGATGTTATTTGCAAGGTTTTTTAGATGAAACAATTATATTCAACATATATAAATTATCAATCAAAGAACCAGTCGCAACTGGAGAAGAATTAAGAAAAAGACTGAATCTATTATCTCTAAATGAACAAGAGTTACCATATTTGTTCAAAACAGAAATAGAAACCAAATTTTGTCTAAAAGACGGTACTGCAAAAGTCTCTCCTAATTCAACAAAATGACCAATTTCAAAAGATAATCTAAAAGTGCCAATGGCTTCAACCGTAACTACATTGCCATCACTGACATAGATGAATCTTTCAGCATCACTTGGTTTCCGGCTCCAAATGCAACCCTGCATGGAAGCACTTGTATGAGTAATAGCTCCAAAATCTACCCAACAAGTATTACTAGGTATAGAAGTTAAATTAACTTCAGAACAGACAAAGGTGAAAAGTTTACCTTTCTTTATACGTCATGCGACATACTTGAGACATTCTTTTTTCACGTGCCTAGATTTTTTTACAAAAGAAGCATGTAACAGCTTGATCATGAGTCTTTTGTTTCTTATGCTGTGACTTTCCCACTGCAGTTTCTTTATCTTTATCCTTCTTTCGGTAGTTAACCTTTGAGGTAGTTGCAACGTGAGCACTTTCAACCTATCTTCCTCTTGCACACAGTGTGAAATGAGCTCATTAAGAGTCCATTTATCCTTCTGAGTATTATAACTCATTATAAACTGTCTGTATTGTGCAGGAAGAGAGATGAGTACCAAATGCACAAGTATCATCAAATAGATCAAACTTTAGTGCCTTAAGTTTTGAAGCAATGTTAGACATCTCCATAATGCACTCCCGAATATTTCCTTTAGCTTTATACCTTATTTGAATAAGATCAGCTAAAAGCTTACTTGTCTCAGCCTTTTCGTTTTTTGCAAAACGCTTTTCAAGCTCATCAAGGAAATCTTTCACAGATACCTCATCAGAGTCATTAGACATACCGCCCCTGAATACCTCAGGAATGCTGCGCTTTATCATCATTAGACTTAAGCGATTAGAACATTCCCGCTTCTCAAAGTTCAATTTGTCAATAGCAGAATTTTCATCTGTAAGAGAAGCAGGTTACTCTTTCCTTATTGTATAGTCTAAATTCATGCAGCCGAGAACTAGCAGAACGTTCTATTTCTAGCTCTTGAAGTTTGTGCCGTTAAGCACAGGAATGGAGTTCATGTTGGTAGTTATATTAGCAGTAGATGCATTAACTAGCAAGTAGGAACAAAAAAATAAGCTCGTATAAAATTGAAATCCATGTCATACCAAAAAAATTAAAACGAGGCATATACGACATAAATTTCAAATGTTATAACGGTGTAGGCCCATTGTGACAAGATACCTAACACAACATTAATATTTAGTCTTTGGACAGAAATATCAATTTGTAAGTGGTACTCTCCATGCAGAAATCAAATATTAATAATAAATTCAGTCAAGTAACAACCTACCTTTGGGCCAGTTTATTACTCACAGGAAAAATTAATAATTATTACTTATTTATTTCCGCACGTATATTCATTACTTGGCCATTAAACAACCTTCCTCCTGTTCGTGGAAGAGGAAATCGTGTCCGAGGTAGATGACAACAACATTTTTCTTCAGGATATTATTCTCGACCTCCAACATCAACTTCTGGGACTTATTCTGGTAATCACTTTGGCTCATCAAATGACATTTATATGTCATCAATGGTTTGTTACAATTGCAATGGTACTGGACATCATTTTCACCAATGTCCTTCTCAAAAATTAAGAGATCAACGCTCATCCACCTCATCCTATACTCCACGTCCTTCCGCTCACATGACAGCTACCACGGCCATGGATTTTAGACACAGGAGCAACTCATCACCTTACGGCGGACAAAGAAAACTTAACACTTCCCTCTGAGTATCATGGTCCTGAAGAAGTCACTTTAAGCAATGGTAAAACTATTCCTATTTCTCATGTTGGTCATTCCAAATTTTTGGCTTCCAATAACAATTCCTTCATGTTAGATGATATTCTTTGTGCTCCGCATGCTAACAGTACTACATCTTATTTCTATTTCTAATTTTACTAAAGCTAACAATGTCTTAAATTTTTTCCTGAAGGTTATGAAATCAAGGATATCCACACGAAGCAGTTGCACCTTTCCGGCCAGAATAATGGTGGTTTGTACACCTTATAACTAGAACATCGGTACAATGGCTCAATTCAAGCAAAATTCATAAGCTTCCCTTTCCTGTTTCTCAGTTTCAGGCCAAAGAGCCTTTAGAATTAATTTGTTCGGATGTTTGGGGCCCTGCGCCTTGCTTTTCATTAGATAGTAAACGTTATTATGTTCTCTTTTTTGACCATTATATCAAATATACTGGGATCTATTTCATTAAACACAAATCTGAAGTTCGAACTGTCTTTATCAAATTTAAACTTGTCATGGAAAAATATTTTGGACGGCCAATTAAATCATTTCAGGCAGATCGGGGAGGTGAATTTCAAGCTTTAACCTCTTATCTCAGTGATAACGGCATTACCCAATAAGTTATCTCCCAAATCCAGAGCTTGTATTTTCCTCGGCTATTGTAAAATGCAAAAAGGTTATTATTGTTATGATTCATTGGCTAACAGAATGTTTATCTCACGACATGTTTTATTTGATGAACAGTGCTTTCCATATGCCGAAGGTGCTGGTGCTAGTGCTGCTACTGTGTCTAAAATCTCTCCAAACACAAACCCAGCTACTATTTTAGTGCCTGCTGCTTTACCGAGCTCGGTTACTCAAACAAATCCATGTCCTGCATCTACATCAGTTGACTCCCAAGCTCCATCACCTATTATCAGTCAACAACATACCAACTCCGGCCATACTTTACCATCACAAACTCGCATTCATCCCATGGTTACTCGATTACTCTTATAGGGAGAAACTGGTATAACAGTAATTCGGAGGTTTGCTGGAATCACGGAGCAAAATATGATGATTTTGCTGATGAACTTGATGAAGAACGCGAAGAACACGGGAGGAAAGTGATGGATTTTGGTAGCTGATCTTGCTGTTGATTCGTTAGAAGGCCAGAGAAAATATGTGCTCTCTTGCTGCCAACTGATGTCTCAACTGAAACAAGAGGCCTACGTACCCTTTATATAGGGGTTCAAGCCACACGTAGTTCTTGGAGGACAAGTTACCTATATGGGCTAGGTATTGGTCCGGTCCATCAGGCCCAAATCCTTAGACGTGCTGGGNTTATCCCGGGAGGCCTTCTATAGTCTTCAGAGTAGCAAATAATACTAAGTGAGGTGAGCCCATGAGGCTAGGAGCTTTTCAGCTAGTTATGAGAAATCCGTGCTAAGTGCTCCGGGCTAGCGAAGCGATCCGGATAGAGCGATCCGGATAGAACAATCCGGATGAACGACCCGGGCTGAGGGCCTTTCTGTCAAGTCGATGCGACCTGAGAGGTGATGATGAGAAGCGAACTGGGCTGGGGGCCAGTTCTCCTCTCTCTTCCTTCTCGAAGCTAAAAGAATCTAAGACTGGTGAGCTAGCGATGCGACCTCACGCTAGGCCAAGGGCCTTAGAATATTTTATCATCCTTAGCACGATGCGAGCTGATTATGGACTTTGCAGCCATATGAGCCCAGATGCGAGGTGGGTCGGCCAATTTATGTCATTGGGCCTGCCTAGGATCCATGTCCAAATATTGGGCATAACAACTACCCCCCGATTCCTCCTCGCCATTAGCGATGCGAGGTGGAATCAGATAATAATTGAANCGAGGTGGGTCGGCCAATTTATGTCATTGGGCCTGCCTAGGATCCATGTCCAAATATTGGGCATAACAACTACCCCCCGATTCCTCCTCGCCATTAGCGATGCGAGGTGGAATCAGATTAGAACCGATGCCATGATCCTCCTATGCGAAGCGACCAGTAGAGGCCTTAAATATCAATGCGAAGCGACCCGGACAAAGCGGTCCGGAAGAACGATCCGGGCTGAAGTCCCTTTTGTGTCAGATCAATGCGACTTGGAAGAGAGGTGATGAGAAGCGAACTGGGCTCGGGGCCGGTTCTCCTCTCTCTGCATTATTGAGATCGAATGAGTCTAAGGCTGACGGGATAGCGTTGAGACCTCACGCTAGGCCAAGTCCCTTAGAATATTTCAGGCGCCAAGTACTCCAAGCTAGCTACAACTATGAGATCTGGGCTAGCGATCTGGGCTCCATGCGAACCGGACCCATGTACCTCCTGACCAGCCCGAGCTTTAGAAGACGATCTATATAGGCGCGAAGCCTGTGGGTGATGGTGCGAGCAGCTCCTCAACGAGGCCATCTTCTCCTCGAGTTCTCGCAGCTCGCGATTTGAGAACCAATTTGACCTCAGAGTCGCTGGTCGAGGCGGAAAAGCCATCGCGGGCTCAACTAAGAAATGTCCTGCAAAGCAAGCTCGGACTGAGTCCGGTACACCTCGATATCACTTCGTATTTATCATTCTGTTCGCATTTCATCCATATGTTTCATGTTTCCACTGTTGCATCACATTATTATTTTCTTAGAATTTGCCCAACTACTTCCAGGTCGCATTTGATAAACTGATTATGACTTCGCACCACAAAACTAGTAAATTTGCTTCACCTGCTTTTTTCTTTCATTCTACAAATGTTAACTGTGTCCAGGTCACTTCTGCGATCTCATCATTATTGGCCTCGCATGGGGGGCCCGGTTCGTTCATCTTTGAACCAGATGGCCTCGCACCTATGTTGGCCTGAGCTCGTTCCAACGGGGCCCGTGGTTATGGCCTCGCATCGTCCACTTATGTAGCGACGCGGGCCCCACGTCGCATCGCATGGCTGGCCGACCGGCCTCACCTAGCTTTGCAATTTCTGGCCGCACATTGACGTAGCTCGACCCTAACTGCATGAACTCCAACAATTATTGATACATAGCGAACGGAGTTGAAGGATATGAGCTAGTTATAAGATTGTGAGCTAGCAAGTCTGGCTTTGATCAGAAGCCCATGTAGAACCGCATAGTGAAGGGAGCTCATGTCAAACCGATTAGCGAGGTGAGCTCATGTCGGTCCGGCTAGCGAGGTGAGCTCATGTTGGTCCGACTCATGAATTAGGACGAACTAGAATCGGGTCACTTCTCATAATGCCTTGATGATTATTTAGTACATGGGTTGTTCCTTGTGACGCTGGCTTGTCGGCCTCGCTTCATGATGCTGGCTCATCAGCCTCGCATCATGAAGCTGGCCCAAAGCTGGCTTGTCGGCCTCGCTTCATGATGCTGGCTCGTCAGCCTCGCATCATGAAGCTAGCCCAAAGCTGGCACGTCGGCCTCGCCTCATGATGCTGGCTCGTCAGCCTCGCATCATGAAGCTGGCCCAAAGCTGGCACGTCACAATGGATCTTTGGTTGTGGGGTCTCCTTTAAGATGAACCAGACTGATATTTAGGCCTCGCGGAAGACGCTGGCCAATTCGCCTCTTGTGACCCTGCTAAGGTGATCTTGTAGAGGTCCTCCAAATAGTATCATTGTAGGGCCTTCTGCGATCTCCAAATGCTTAGAATTTGATAAGCTGTAGTTTGACTAGCTAGGTTAGCGTTTGCCCAGTTAGCTGTCTGAAATCCATGCTAAGTGCCCCCGGATAGCGTCAGCTAAGCGAGCCGGGCTAGCGTGCGCTAAGCGAGCCGGGATGGCGATATGTCATGTAGTCCATGCCAGTAGATGAGATGTGAGCTAGTGAATCAGGTCAAGGTTAGCTCTCCTCCGCTTCATATCCTGAGATTGAGTGAATGTTCTTTGTTATAATAGAGTTGCAAATCCAGGCTAAGGCTGACGGGCTGGGGTTACGATATGACGCTAGGCCAAGTCACTTAGAATCCTCAAACATTGTAAGAGCGAAACAAACTAGAGATGTGCCTCAACGCTAAGTGAACCCAAATATAAAGTGGGCTCTTCAAATATGAAATTGGGCCTGCTTAGGACAATATTGGGCACAATAACTACCCCCCCGATTCCTCATTGCCATTGGAAATGCGGGGTGGAATCAAATAGTCAACAATCTTGCAAACCTCTGTCCGAGCTCATAAATGAGTTAGTCTTCTGGAGAAAGTGGATATTAAGATGACCCATATGAGGCTGACTAGCAAGGTGAACCCACGTAAGCTGAGCTCCTTACGGTCCAGCTAGCGTTTGAGAGCTCATGTCGGCTCGGCTAGCTATGCGAGCTCATGATGGACCGGCTAGAGAGTTGAAGCCAGATAGCAAGGTGAGCTCATTTAAGATGCGCTAGCAAGGTGAGCTCATGGCGAACTGGCTAGCGTTGTGCCTCTTTTCTTCTCGTTCATTTGTCTTTTTCGTGCAACTATTTTGGGATCGCATTACGTCTTGATATGCTAGCTTCGTTTCACCTAACTGGCTCTTCGCCTTGTCTAGCGAAGTTGGCTTCGTAAAATCTGGCCTCGCATCGCCTGACAGGCTCTCGTCTAGCGAAGCTGGCCGCTCGTGTGTTAGGCCTCGCCTCGCCTAGCTGGCTCTCGCCTCGCCTAGCGAAGCTGGCCGCAAGCATATCTGCTTAAGAGTGGGCTAATAATAGCCTTGGCGGAGGCTCTTTTGGGCTAGAGAGCTACCCCCGTGTGATTGCCACAGATACTTTCGTGTACCTCCCTTAGTATGTAGTTGCACTCGGTCCCTTCAACACATTTGAACAGCGATACGCTGAAGCCTCTCTTGTACAAGACCTCATCATAAATGACATTGTGTGCTGCCTTGTACTCGACCCTCCTAGCTTCATTCTTGTCTTCATACAGTGAGCCCGTTTTGATATAGTCCCATATTGGGGTCATCCAAGTTAGGGCTGGAATTTCAACTTCAATTTTCATGAACTCAAGTGATGAGTGCTTCTTTATGTCTGACTCCTCGGGGACACTGGGCCTCCTCTGAATTTCAAGGGGGATGACCCCTAACAGAGTGGCCTCACGCTGAGAGCAGAGTTTGGTCAGCGCATCTGCACGTGTATTTTGGTCCCGTGGTAGTTGTTCGATTCTGACTTCCTTGAATAGGTTGATGAGCCTGCATTTCCAAGGCTAGCTTGAGGCCAGATATGAGGGCCTCATATCAGCATCATTGTTTGTGGCTTGAAAAGTGAAGTGGATTGCTGCGTTGAGTCTGTGTCCCTCGGGAGTGACGAGCTCTATCCCTACACCAGCTCCCTCATTTCTTCTTCTGCCTTGATTATCTCCTCTCTTCTCGTCTCTGGGAGGGGACCTCTCCGGTCTACGAGCACGATGCGGGGACTTAGCACGCTCGCGATGGTGAGGGGGTCCTTTCGCTTCATGTGCCGGACTCGGGGGTCTCGCCTCAGTGTTTTTGCTCGGGCTCTCTTCAGCTTCCTCCTTAGATCATGTTCTGTTAGTTTCTCTCCGACCCTATTAAAAACACTGGTGGACCTCGCCTCAGAGGGGGCTAGCCCATGATGTGACCTGAGAGGGGTCTCACGGGCCTGCCGCACCTGACTGGGGGGCACCTCATCCAATTCTAAGGACTCATCATTCTCCTCATCTTCGGCCTCATTATCAAAGTCTTTCATGAGATCACGAGGCTTCACAGTTGACTTGAGGTGTTTGGACCTGTTGAACCTCTTCATCCTTCGCCTAGGAGAGGGCCTCTCCGGCCTACGAGCACGATATGGGGACCTAGCACGCTCGCGATTACGAGGGGGTCCTTCCGCTTCACGTGCTGGACTCGGGGGCCTCGGCTCAGTGTTTTTAGCTCGGGCACATCTCCAGTTTTATCCTTAGATCATGTTCCATTAGCCTTCTCCCGGCCCTATTAAACACACTGGTGGACCTCGCCTCAGAGGGGCCTGGGCCATGAAGCGACCTAGGAGGGGTCTCATGGGTCTGCCGCGCCTGACTGGTGGGCACCTCATCCCATTCTAAAGATTCATCCTTTTCTTCATTTTCGGCTTCACTATTGAAGTCATTCATAAGGTCACGAGGCTTCATGGTTGATTTGAGTTGCTTAGACTTGTTGAACCTCCTCATTCTTCGTCGGGCGCTCGTACTAGCCTTCCTAGAGGCGCTTCTCTTCTCCATCCGCCTCATTCTTTTGTTGAAATCGTTCATCTGATGGCCCATCTCATCCAAGAATTCTAAGAGCTTGGGGTCAGTCTGAGGCGGGTTCTCGCTGGTATTCCTCAGGGTCTCATCATCCCCAGCTCTATCACTTATAGAATTATTTCCGGTTCTCCTAGTGTTAGACATCCTTCTCCCTCAGATGTCAAGATGCCCTCCTTCTAGCGCCAATTGTTATAGGGAGAAACTGGTATAACAGTAATTCGGAGGTTTGCTGGAATCACGGAGCAAAATATGATGATTTTGCTGATGAACTTGATGAAGAACGCGAAGAACACGGGAGGAAAGTGATGGATTTTGGTAGCTGATCTTGTTGTTGATTCGTTAGAAGGCCAGAGAAAATATGTGTTCTCTTGCTGCCAACTGTTGTCTCAACTGAAACAAGAGGCCTACGTACCCTATTTATAGGGGTTCAAGCTACACGTAGTTCTTGGAGGACAAGTTACCTATATGGGCTAGGTATTGGTCCGGTCCATCAGGCCCAAATCCTCAGACGTGAAGGGCTTTGGCCCAAGTCTGTGCGGATGTGGAGGGCAGGCTTCCCAAATGTCTGTAACTGCCATGGCCCAAGCCCATTCGGCTCCGGGGGCTGTCATGGAGTTGTAGAGCAAGGGGTCCTCGTAAGGAGTTATGCGCGATGTGGCCTCGCGGGAGCAGTTGTACGTGATGTGGCCTCACGGGAGCAGTATGTAGAGGTGACCCTGTGCGGATCCCTTGATGAGATGAGAGCCCGTGGGGCTAGCTGTCTTCAAATAGATAAGTATGTTGAGATATTACCCCGGGGGGCCTTCTATAGTCTTCAGAGTAGCAAATAATACCAAGTGAGGTGAGCCCATGAGGCTAGGAGCTTTTCAGCTAGTTATGAGAAATCCGTGCTAAGTGCTCCGGGCTAGCGAAGCGATCCGGATAGAGCGATCCGGATAGAACAATCCGGATGAACGACCCGGGCTGAGGGCCTTTCTGTCAAGTCGATGCGACCTGGGAGGTGATGATGAGAAGCGAACTGGGCTGGGGGTCAGTTCTCCTCTCTCTTCCTTCTCGAAGCTGAAAGAATCTAAGACTGGTGAGCTAGCGATGCGACCTCACGCTAGGCCAAGGGCCTTAGAATATTTTATCATCCTTAGCACGATGCGAGCTGATTATGGACTTTGCAGCCATATAAGCCCAGATGCGAGGTGGGTCGGCCAATTTATGCCATTGGGCCTGCCTAGGATCCATGTCCAAATATTGGGCATAACAATTACAAACTGGAATCTTAAAACCTAAGAGTTTTTCGGCGATGGTTTCATCTTCCATCGAGCCTACTTCTTTCACTCAAGCTAACAAAGTACCTGAGTGGAGACAAGCTATGAAAGAGGAAATACATGCTCTTAATGCAAATCATACTTGGGTGTTAGTACCCTGAAAATCTCACCAGAATGTTGTT
>QRFB01014986.1:0-23609 GCA_008931105.1 Oenanthe javanica
TTTCCTGATTGTTTTGACATTTCCGAAAAAGAAAAATCATTATTCAAAAACAAAATAATTGTTTCAAACATATCAGAATGATATCAAATTTTCGAACTAGATTAAATAATCTATACAACTTCACACCAGTCAATCTTGCTTATTCATAATATTAGATGATTTATTCATACAGCCAACTTCGATTAAATGGAAGGCCTTGTGGTAAGAAACTAAGAATAGACAGCCGTGTATTTACATGTCACCTGAACCCGGTTTCAAGCCTCATTAAAATGATATAGTGAAGTTTCCATTACAATTTATTCTATAGGATGATGCTGCAACTAGGTTTTGGTAGTGGTAAATTGGCTCCCTTCAACTTATTCAAATTGTACCCGCCACTAATAAGACGGTGACACCCGAAACTCTAATGGCAAAGATTCCTGATCTTTATCTAATAAATACCAGAAAGGCATTGTATCATATTTGTATGATGGGCGTTACAGGGGTCATGTGCCATGCTAGGGTTGTGAATTGTGATACCCCGCCTCCCCAAATTTGCACCAATGTAAATAAGGAAATATAACTTTAGAAAGATGGTCCTGTCAGCTTCATCAATGATTGCATTCATTGATGTATTCAACTAAACCTAACATATGCAACCAGAATTTGGGATTGGGGAGAATAAGATATACTTAAATCTTTCCCCTGCTAATGGGAATAACTGATTGTTTCCATAAAGACCCCTAGCTTCAATCGGCATAAAAAACACACCATTATAGAAAAAATCTAACAAACAGACATGTATTCAATCGGCATAAAAAACACACCATTATAGAAAGAAAAAAACCTGCACAACACACAACTAATGTTAAGTGATTACTATATCGTGAATTTTTAGTACCATGTTCTCATTGAAGCTCAATATTGAAGCTACATTTCCACATCGGTAACAATAGTTTGGCGCAGACCATACCTGCATCAGCCAAAAAGCAAAGTTATAGAACTTCTAAAATCAGATGATCCAAGAGCAAGGAATTGATATTATTGTACGAGTGAGATGGAATTAGCAACTCACAGTTACGAGTCCTTTATCTTGAAACATGTACTTCAGACCTTCTTGCACAAGTTGATGGGCACGACAAACTAGATCAAGTTTGTTAATGTGATTGTACTGGAGTGATGCAAAAAGGAATGCAAAAGGGTAAGTCCAAATTCTGTAGTAATGGTGCAGCAAGATATAATAATTACTCATAAATACCTCTGAAGTGACCCTGGATCCAAACAGCCATCCAGCACCGCGAGGGCTGACTGCCCATGTTTCAATATCTTCAGGGTCGCTCCACATGAGGTCACAGAAAGGTCCTTCATGTGGGATTTCACAATTTCTATCTATGACTCTAATCTGCCAAGTAAAAACATAATAATTCTTAGATCCAATTCCTTCATATGGAGAAGGGATTATAATAGTTCAAAATACACTGCACATGAAATCTTCCAGAGAGAATGAAATTAGTCCAAACGCTAAAAAGATCATATATCTTGCAAATTCGTATGCTCGCACAATATCGATCCAACTATTGCTTTTCTCATATAATATTATGGGAATGACAAACATATGCATGCTATAGATGTATCACAAACTAACATTTGCCAGATGAGAACTCGTCAATCTGAAACTTAACAGAAACAGATAAAAAAACCATTCAGCCATAACAACATAAACCTGGTCAACGGTTCTAACATCGGGGGAAAGGCCACCATGTACACATAATACCTGAATCCAAGAGAGGTTAAATGTCATATACCATCCAAACACAGAAGTATAGACATAATGCATTATTTAATGAGTAAAGAAATGAATGGGAGATGGAAGGAGGGAAGGGGAGAGAGAGAGAGAGAGTACTGTTCCGTCTATAATTGCTGATAGAGTTAGATAGTCAAAAACATCTGTGCAATATCGCCAAGCATTAGCATTTCCATACTTTCTTTGACATTCATCATAGAACCCATAGACCTAGAAAATGAAGTTAAAAAAACTAGTAAGGTCAGATCAGCAACTCAAGAGTTCCAGACTTCCAGGCATTCAGTTTATTGACATGATTTCACATATTATGTATCACTATGATTTATATGTTTTAATTCATAATACTTGCTGCCCAGTTCTTAACAACTCTTCTCCATCCTTACGATGCAGCAAGTGATATTAGTCCTGTAAATCTAGAAATTAATCCTTACATGTGACTGACTAAAATGTAGCCGCCTATTCTCACAAGATAGTGACAAAATCTCTTGCAAGTAAGCCAATTTTCAAATAGAACCAAATTTTGAAATATTAGTAGAAGCATTATCATCCGTACAAGTACTAGTACAGAAATAAAGTTCTCTTCCGTACAAATGATACCAGCAAAAAACAACAATATCTTGTGAGAATCTTAACTACCTGTGTTAATTGTCTGCTTTCATGATTTCCACGTAGGAGAGTAATGTTGGCAGGATATCTGGTAGAATGAAAATCTCAAAGAATCAACATCATCAGATAGACAGGAGCACATCAAAAACAGCAAATACAAACAAATACCAAACTCTTGACAGAACTCATTCAAGTTTCAAAATTCTAATATTCATTTTATAATTAATTGTCAAATGGCCAGTCATCCTTTTTAGTCTTTATTTTAAAATGTGTTGTCTATATATTTTTATTTTAGTTTAGAATATTAATTTTGAATGCATAAACAAATTGATAATAGAAAAGATGTGGCTTTATTTTAAAAATAGTTGTCAAATTGACTAATATTTGATAATTATAATTACTTAAATTTGATAATTATAATTACTTAAAATATAATAATCTAAAAAATATTTAATATAATTTTTCTAGTGTTCAAGTAATTTATTGAAGGACACATTATTGCAAAACAGCCGAGTAAATTTCTAAAAAATATTAAATAGTTCTAAGAAGGGACTCAAAAATAAAATAATATTCAAATGAGTTATTAGAAATGAAGTAAATAGTAATTTATTGAAGAGGTAAAACATTGATGTCAGAAGGGGAAAGTAAAGCAGGATCAAGCTGTTAGCTAAATGTCATTTAGCAACTGAAATACTCAACATTATACAATTGTGCGCCATACATTACCATACATTTCAAGATACACTACTATATTGATCCCCTGGGTCCCTATTGTTAATGAAAACATATCACCGAAAGCATATAATACTACACTTATTTGTCGGCTTCTACAAAATTTGCATCTGTATACACATGAAGTGAGCATGTGAGCATCTCACATACCTTGCTTTAAGAAGCAAAAGAATAGTGAAAACTTCAAGACTATTGTATCCACGGTCAACATAATCTCCCTGCCAAAAAACAGAAACTGCTATTCAACCACAGACCATTGAGCAGGAAATTTCTAAAAGAAAAATGTAATCTTCAAAACATAAAGCATACCATGAAAATGTAATTTGTGTCAGGCACGTGACCTCCTGTTTGAAAGAGTTTCATCAGATCATGGAACTGACCATGGATATCCCCACAAACTGTAACTGGACTATTGACAGGCTGCACATTTGACTCCTCAATCAAGATATCCTTGACCTGGCAATAGAAATACATGGAAAAGGGTTCAAGTTTTTACTTACAATATAGATACATGGACCATTAATTCTACTACGCTCCCATGTTATGGTAAACTCATAATGTTGCGTTTCTGAACAGAAGCAGGCAAAACTATTGACCAAGGTCAATCCCATTTTACAAATGGTGGTCCCACAACAGAGAATTATTATTACCAACTACTAAGTAGTATATAATTTATACCTACATACACTATACCTTAACTGTCAATTTACTCAAACTATCATGCATATCAGTAGACACCAGATTTGTTCCCAAAAAAAGCACTCCGAATCATCATTCTTCCCCAATCAATAATAGGACACCTACGACTAAGCTATCTTGTTAAATCAAACTAAACGAGCTCGATTTAGTCCATGAACAAATTAACATTTCCAATAACACCATCAAGCTAGTGTAACAAAAATTAACATGTTCTGGCAATCGAATCCTACATAAACCATCCCAACTCCTCACACCCAATTCCTATTTCAATTTAAACACCAACCCAAATCAAGAACCAAGAAAACTCAAAATCACGGCCATTCACTTGACATTACAAGTACTTAAACTAATCATTAAACCCACAAAAAATAACAAACCATCATATAAAAAAGAACCCAAATCAAAAAAAAATAAAAAAAATTCACAATATTCAATTAAAAAATAAATAAATAAAACACATACATATTCACATAATAGCTGAAGGNACAAAATTTCACAATATTCAATTAAAAAATAAATAAATAAAACACATACATATTCACATAATAGCTGAAGGTCATCTTCAGACAAGTGTTGCCCATCTTTGACATTTGATATCCATAGATCCAAATCCATGATTTCTGTCTTTAGTTAGCTTATGTATCTGTGTGTGTGTGTGTGGTTAAGTGAAGTGATGGATGTAGACGGAGAAACAGAGACAGACAGCTGAGATTCAACAATTTTTTGATAGAATGGGTTCTAACATTTTTGGTTAAAATTGATTAAAATAATTAATTTTAAATTTATGATTCGATTTCTAAGGATTGGGATGCATTTTGTTTAAAAAAAGAAAAAGAAAAGAATAGAGATGCATTTTAAATTAAATATTATATTTATAAAAATATTCACTTTATACACACTTTTTCAATACACAATTACAATATGATTTTCTATAAATTTCAGCCGATCAAATATTATTTTATAAGATTTTTAGCAAAAATAGTAAATAGATTATCGGTATGGTTTCATATCAATATATAGCTTGATAAATTTACTAATCCAAATTAAATTTTGAGGCATTTACTATTATTATTAGTTGATTCAGATTCTTAGTATCATATAGGATTTTATAAATTGCTGGTTTGACATATCTTATAATTAACGTATTTTTAGCTTATAAGAGATCTCAAACAGTGCCAAAAGTTTTGGAACAAGAAGTTGTTGGACTCCTAATACTATGTTGCTCGATATTTTATGGGTGATAACCAAAAATAATTATTTTTAAATTATTATTATAAAAGTAATAATGTTTAAAAGTATTGACAAAAAATAATGATTATGATACATATATTAAAAATGGGTGTTACATTTATATATGATACGTATTTGTTAATTGAGTGTTTGAATTTTCTTTTCTTAATATATGATATACGTATTTGAGAAATGAGAATCTAAGAAAATAAAGAACACTTATTCTTCAAATGTTCATCACAGGTAGACACTTCAGATTTGGGTGTTCAAAGAGTTATTTTTGGTCAATTTTCTAAAAATTGTCATTTTTGTCATTATTTTATGTTTATTGTTTCTCTTCTTTTATAAGTTTTTTATAGCTAATTAACGTCTTTTATAAGTTCCTATTTGTATCGGTGTTAAAAGTTTAGTATTAATGATTAAATTCAGTTAGCATGGCTCGAAAAAGAATATCACGGAAATTGTAAATTTTAAATAGCATGGCACATAACGAAAAATTATACAACTCAAATGAATTAAGACTAGAAAGGGAATCCGAATTAACAAAAAAAAAATCCTTTTATAGTAAATGTTTGTTGTGAAATGCCACTGTGACAGATGATAAGGTGTATATTATTGAGTTGGATATTTGCCTTCAATACAATAGAAGAAAAATACTCGCAGGGTTGTATTTGAACATCAAATGGACGGTAAAAAGCTAAAAATTGCAGGCCATATTGACAGCTACTATTTAATCCTATATTGGCCAAATATATGCCATACATTTTGCACTTCCAAATCTAACCTTTGAAGTTCTAACAGAACACAGCAAAGTTCATTAATCTAAACCATATTATTAGACAGCAGTTGCACCATTTTTAGATCATTGATCTGTCATCTTTGTAAAATGACAACACACATGACTTCTAAATAAACAAACTGAGCTTTGCTCTACATATATAAATACTGGCTCTCCAAGCCCTTGACACAACCTTTTAACTTCCAAATCTCACCCTTTTTCTATCTCACATTGAAAGGCTTCGAACATCTGATATGATTTCGAAATGCATCCTAATGGAGTCATGCCGGCTTGCTTTGGTTCTTACCATCATCATAACTGTACTAACTTTGAGCTCTCCGGTGCTTGGCAGTAGTTCTGACAAAGTCATGAATGTGATCGATGGGTGCTGGAGATCGAACCCAAAATGGCATAACAACAGACAAGAACTGGCTAAATGTTCAGTTGGTTATGCTGCGAAAATGACAGGGAATGCTGGTCCAGATGTTACACTATACGTTGTTACTGACCCTAGTGATGATGCAACGAACCCTAAACCAGGCATGCTGAGATATGCAATGACCAACATTGGGGGGAAGAAATGGGTTACGTTCGAGAGAGACATGAAAATAAAACTACAGAGGCCACTTCTTGTGAGCAGCTTTACGACCATAGATGGACGAGGTGCAAGTGTTCACATTGCAGGCGGTGCCTGCCTGCTGCTGCAAAGGGTATGCACTATTTTCTCGTACAATTCGTTTTATTCTCTTACATCTGTTCCTGTCTAACAATTTATACAAACAGGTAACAAATGTGATCATCCATGGCTTAAGAATCCACGATTGCCAAGTGCAAGGTCCAGGACCTGTAAGAGGTCCAGATGCAAAGATTGTGAATATAGGCCATGCAGATGGAGATGCAATCAGGATGTTGTCATCAAGCAAGATATGGATAGACCATAACACACTCTATGATTGCCCGGATGGTCTTATTGATGTTACCAGGGGCTCTACAGATGTTACTATTTCAAACAACTGGTTCAGATACCAGAACAAGGTTATGCTTTTGGGACATGACGATGGATTCTTGCGAGATAGAAACATGAAGGTAACCGTTGTCTTCAACTATTTCGGTCCTAATTGTCATCAGAGGATGCCAAGGTACGTTATTGTATGATTTTAGATGTAATTACTTAATTTTTCATGAAAACCAGAACATATGCTAATGGTGAATTTGTGCAGGGTTCGGTTTGGATATGCCCATGTAGTCAACAATCTCTATCAAGGATGGGGACTATATGCAATAGGAGGAAGCATGAACCCTAGCGTCAAAAGTCAAGCAAACCTTTTCATAGCACCTAAAACAGGGAACAAGGAGGTAAAGAAACTGCAACAAGAATTTAATTTTTCTAGCATATTATGTATCCAGCAAATGTACGAACTCAGAATTTAACATTTTGCAGGTTGTCTGGGATAAGAATAGTGCTGACACATCATCAAATTTGTGGTCGGTGAATGACATATTTGAAAACGGAGCTAGTTTCAACCAACAAAGAGCTAACAATGCGGTGGCAAAGCCAAATTACAATCAGGAACAACAATTTAAGGTAGCAGATGCCATATCAGTGAGGTCATTAACACAAACCTCAGGTGCATTACGATGCTCCAAGAGATCTACATGCTAAACAAAAGTAGAAGTCCTCAACATGAAGAACGATCTCATTGTGTATAACGTGTAATCTATGCCTCATGTTGTAATATATAATTATTCATTGAGCTCTCTGCTTAATATTTGTTCTAGTAACAACAAAGCTCATTTGTACTAATTAACTTGATCAAAATTACAACTGTTTTAACACAAATTTTTTTTTCATCAATCTTCTTCACTGTCAGAATTTACATATGCTACTAGCAAGCTTTTAACAGGGTTGTCCACGTTATCTTTGGCTTTGTTACTACCTACTGAAGGGGACACTCTTTCCCCCTGATTTGCCTCAGCTTGACTCTTTGATGGGCGTTCAATGGTGGTAGATACAGTAGCATTCTTGTTATCATGACTTGAAACTCTCGGTCGCTTTGGTTTGACTTCCACCACTTTCTTTAGTAAATCCTGCTGCCTACAACACAATAAATTCACTAAAAATTCTGAATATATACACAGATAGATAGATTAGAGAGAGAGAGAGATAGAGACCTAATCCCACTCTTTGGTTTCGGTTCAACCCGAAGTGGCAAGGGAAGTGATGCTGGTGAAGAATCTGCTATGCTTGCAGCTTTGTTCAACGCAGTTAAAGAAATCATAGCAACACTAAATTAACTTGGTTTTCGGCAACCAAAAACTAAAAAATAAACGGGACTATATATCAAGGGTCTAAAAAATCGTAGTACAGTATTTTGCCATTCGTTTAAAAAATCGTTGTATTTTGCCATTCGTTTAAATTGGCCCTAATCCGGGTGAAACTTGCCGGATAGAGACTATTGTTGGTACAACTGCCACTTTTTTCAAGGATCAAGGCCAAACGAGTAAAATGAACATCACAAATACATATGTGACATCTTTTTCACCAAACAACATAAAATCTACATTTTTGCTTACCTTTTCTCTTATAATTTATTTATTTGTTCTCCTTTATTTTTTCCTATTGTCAATCATTATTATTTCAATTTTTTAAAGGTACCTCTAGCGCCAAAAGGTAAATAAGCCTTTAAAATATTCCCTTGTTTACAAGAGGTTTCTTTCCAAGTAGAGATATACATCCTCTACTTGCATGATCCAAAAACTCAAGTAGAATAGAAACAGCAATTAACAATACTCAAGGAATAGACATGCATGTGTACCGAGACTGCAGGAAGCAGACAGTTCCTTTTCCCTGCCAAGACTAAAGGATGTACTCAGAAAGCTTAAACTATAGTGCATGAAATACTATGGAGAAGTTTGCCCGCAGGATTTTCCAAGTCAAAATTTTCTGTTAAAAATGTTATAATTGCATATTCAAAGCCATAATAAAAGAAAAATCACAACGAGAAGTTCAATATAGTTCTAAGAAAGGATATTTTAAATGCTGCAAATGCCCGTTTCTCTGTGCGGCGAAGAAGGCGTTCTGCATCTTCCTCAGCTTCCATCTGCTCTTTGAGATAGAGCAGATCATCACTGTCCAAGGCTGCATTTCAGCTCAAGTAAAGCTTATGCGATATTGCTAAATCACATATGCCTGTGTACAAAATATAATCATATAAGATAACTAAGAGGAAAGGAGGAAATATACCGCCTCGTCCATGAAGGTATCCTCCACGTTCACCAGCAACCTCTTGCATCTGTATGCATTAACAGCCCAATAGAGGAAGCCAAAATCCCTGTCAGGGCATGTTATCAGAACAAAATTCCAAGAATACAACATGAATGTCAAAATGTTATTAAGTTAACAAATGACTAAAATACATGTAGATTTGTAACATCATCGACTACTCATATCCAGAAACAAGAATTTATACAGATAAATCGATGGATCCTGAGTATTACAATCATCTCTATTCTTCTTACTAATCTGATGAGTCATAGCCAGCACATGTTATCCCACTCTGGCCACTGTGAAATAATACCTAAAAATTTCATTACCCATTACAGTATACACCTACCATCAACCTTCACTTCCTATTTTAATTATAGTCAACAAGAGGAAAAGGTTAGTTTATAGATGCATGGAATCCTCTTCATAAAAAAGTAGGGATAAAACTGGGTAAATTGGGACCTTACTTATACCCTGGTGATTCCGGAACCTTGTGGATTAGGTTCGACCTTTTCTATAGGACAAGATATTTACCAAGAGAAGTTGGACAGTAAAGTGAAATATCTGTTTTATTTTGGTAGGCACAGCTAATATATGCCTTAAAAGGGTAAAGGGTTATAACACATTATACAGTCCTGCATTGCACGTAGACTTTAGCAAAGGCATGCCGAGAAGAATCGGCAGAAGTGCCGGCAGAGATAAGTTAGAAGTTTTTAACCTTACTAGCTTAGGTGGTGATAGACCCAATTGTTGGTTGACCTATAACTATATATTTAAACAAGCTTCAACTGGGCTAACCCCACCACTAGCTGCTTATCGATTTACAAACATCTTACCAAAACTTATGCTTTCCTAACTAGTAAAATCATTAGGCATTCGCTGGTTCAGCACTCGCGTCACTTATCTTAGTGAAATTGCTTACCTACCATTAAATATATAACAAACACCTCAACAACCTCCCCGTTAAAACTTCAAAAACAATTATTAATCAGATTACAAGCAAAATCGTTTAAAACATTCCTCCATTCAAGTCACTACTACATATTTTTAATCTTCAAGATTCACTTCTTCTTTCCGATCAACGTAAATTGTACAAGAACTAATTTTATAACATTCCTAGCATCGGGTCATTATTATTTATTNACTCCATTCAAGTCACTACTACATATTTTTAATCTTCAAGATTCACTTCTTCTTTCCGATCAATCTCAACGTAAATTGTACAAGAACTAATTTTATAACATTCCTAGCATCGGGTCATTATTATTTATTCTAAAATTTAAAATTTCACTTTTTTCTTTCCGATCAACCTGCATCATAATCCAAGTTGACATGAGCTAATCTCTATCATATCCCTACCAAGAATATCACACACACACACTCTTAAAACTCAGTAATTGAATAGCCTCGTGACCAGAGAATCTTAGCAATTAACCCATAAAGATTACGAGTATTAATTCATCGAGATTCTAGTCCACGATATACATAAAATAATCGAGAGGAAGCAGAAAAGACTAACCTTAGCAACCATACGTTGAAACGTAGTATCTTCATCATCAATTCTCCCTTTCCCCAATTTCTTATCTGCTCTCCATTCATACCCATCATCATAAAACAAACAAATTATTACAATTTTTTAACAACAATAAATAAATGAATTTAAAAACAAACTACAATGCTTAGCGNAATTTTATAACAACAATAAATAAATGAATTTAAAAACAAACTACAAGCTTAGCGTATATAGATACATACCTTTGGGATCGGAGAGATTTGTGTACTCTCGAACTTCTCTCCCAGACATTTTTTTTTTTTACTTTTCGCAATCTGCAATTTGGGAATTAGGGCTACATTAGTTTGTTTGTTTTATGTAAATAAATGTTTTTTGGGCTCTATTTAAAGGTTGACCCGATAAAACTGGTTTGGCCCAATTGAAAGTTTAAACCCAATTGATTACAATAGAAATCCAACTAGTAATAAACAGCTAAACTTTTTTACCATTTTTGGGGGAGGATTGTATTTTTTGTTTAAAATTTTAAAGTATAATATTGAGAATAAAAAAGAACAAAGTTAAAAAATTAATATTGAAGGTGATTTTTTTATATAAAATAGAGTAATATAAATATACTACTTCTATTTACTGTTCGTTAATATAAGAATATATCTAATCAAAATATATTGAATATTTATAATAAATATAAAATTATAAATTATGGGTGAGTGCTTTTTTTTTGAAAGAATTTATAATGAACCGGCCTCATTATTCAGTATTTCTCTTATAAGTTCCATTACAGAACATCATTTTACGCATCGAAACTATAAATTTATTCATTGTTTTTATTTTGTGATTTCGGAATTATTCTTTGAATGTATAAAGAATTCCGTTTGAATTAGAATATTTAACGAAATTTTTTTATGTTTAACTTATTAACTCGCATTATATTCGCGATATTAAAAAAAAGGTTTTAAAATGAGTGTATAATTATGGTTTTATGGAAAAATAGCTACAAATTTTAAAACAATTTAGAAATAACTAATGAATCAATGTTACACGCTGGCAACTACATTACATTCAAACAAGTGAGACATGTAAAAGTAAATATTGATATTAAGATCTTGTATATATTATTACAAGTTATAAATAACTTCAAAACATGCATTTTTTCTATGATATGGAAAATGATATCATAACTCAGAAGCTATATATCCTACTTGAAATGTAAAACAATATTTTTTCACTACAGATAAACGTAAGGGTTTGCGATATACGAGAGAGCGAAAAATAACATTACTTTGCACTTTGATATCTCCTAACATAATTTAGTTTAGTTTAGTGATGGTAACTGTCTACGATTTAATAATGCAGGTACAAACCAGTAGTTGTTTCATGGCGTCGGGGAAATATACGGCAAAAAGCATGGTTTTAGCCGTTGTCTCATTTCCAGCAAAAAGAAGATTGATCACAGAGTCTACCATTGTATCTTCAGCTAAACGCAGTTAAAATAAGTTCATATACGGTATATATTTTATTCTTTTGGAAGCAAGATGTTGAAGTACAATGCTAAGGTTCAAAATGAAAACTGACATTACTTTGCACTTTGATATCTCCTAACATAATTTAGTTTAGTTTAGTGATGGTAACTGTCTACGATTTAATAATGCAGGTACAAACCAGTAGTTGTTTCATGGCGTCGGGGAAATATACGGCAAAAAGCATGGTTTTAGCCGTTGTCTCATTTCCAGCAAAAAGAAGATTGATCACAGAGTCTACCATTGTATCTTCAGCTAAACGCAGTTAAAATAAGTTCATATACGGTATATATTTTATTCTTTTGGAAGCAAGATGTTGAAGTACAATGCTAAGGTTCAAAATGAAAACTGACATTACTTTGCACTTTGATATCTCCTAACATAATTTAGTTTAGTTTAGTGATGGTAACTGTCTACGATTTAATAATGCAGGTACAAACCAGTAGTTGTTTCATGGCGTCGGGGAAATATACGGCAAAAAGCATGGTTTTAGCCGTTGTCTCATTTCCAGCAAAAAGAAGATTGATCACAGAGTCTACCATTGTATCTTCAGCTAAACGCAGTTAAAATAAGTTCATATACGGTATATATTTTATTCTTTTGGAAGCAAGATGTTGAAGTACAATGCTAAGGTTCAAAATGAAAACTGACATTCTATGTTTAAGTTTCCCCCCCCCCAGGTGATGAATCAGAAAAATAGTCATTGTTCTAACATTTGTCGGTGAAGTTAAATGTAAGGCTGATTCTATCAGTGACAGTAATGAACCAAATAGATATCTGGCATCAATGACCAACACTGGAGATGAATCACTATGCACTTTACATGTACACATTCTAACTAGTATACATTTATCTAATTCAGAACGGTATGATTATTAGGTATTGAGATGTATTATATTCATGTCAGCATGTTAGTATCTTAGGACTTAAATGCTTAATTGATTGCTAAGAATAAGATTGCATGTTAGGATTCATGAGTTTAATTAGTACAGTTCATACTTGATCTACTATGCAGTAAAATGAATATCTGGAGAATTAGATAGGGTGTTCTAGACGGTTGAGTGTTCTAGACGGTTAGGTGTATCCCTAAAATATTTGCTGGAACTTGAATTAAATCTTCTGTGATTTAATATCTCTACTAATGATGTGAAAATTGCTAAATAGACAAACATGTCATAGATCAGATATTTTATATATATTTTTATTGTGATAAATGACTTGTTAAGTATATGTGGAATTTGATATTGCTCATAATGTTTTATTAAAATATTCTGCATATTCTTAAAATTGTATGTTGTGAAAATTGCTAAATAGACAAATAGGTCATAGATCAGATATTTTATATTTATTTTTATTGTGATAAATGACTTGTTAAGTATATGTGGAATTTGATATTGCTCATAATGTTTTATTCAAATATTCTGCATATTCTTAAAATTGTTTATGTGCTTATTTTCACATGATTTGCTCTCACACACATAGTTGCACTTAAATGTCATATCATAACATGTTTTGCTTGTTAGGGATAGAATAATAAAATATGGTAGAATAATCTAAGTGGTTAGTAACATTTGTTGATTCGAGGGTTAATCTAAAACTGACTTAGGTAATTAGAGATAGTTAAAAATGTTAGACAACAACAGAAATGGATTAGATAGAATTATTAATTAACTTATTCGTTCTTCTGTCCACGTGCTTTTAGAAAATAATTGAATATCTGTAAACTGCTTTACATCTGTTACACTTGTGTAGAATGATTAAAGTAGATAATACTGAATTTTCTAATATACATATTGAAGCTGTTGTTACCACTGTTGATAGTAATATCTTTAACCCATCTGGACTCAATTGAAGTTGAGTACCAAGAAACTTAATCATTTGTGATTCCAGAGTATATAACAAATGACAAAAGTTATGTGACTTCGTGACATTTATTGTTCGAGGCACATGATTAAGATTAAAGCTCTGACATCACAGTTGGTTGAGAAAGCCTGCCCAATGGTAACCTTTGGAGATGACAGCAAATGATGTAAAAGAATGTGACTATCATGTTTTTGGAATTGTCATCAAGGGAATCATCTTTCTTGTGGAATGACTTAAGCACTATTTACAGGGCACTAGAGAATTATTTGTCAAGGTTTTTTTGGAAAAGCATTGAAAAAGAAAAGTGTTAGATTTCAAGCAAGAAATATGGAAGTTCACTTAACTGAGAGTTAGAAAATTTGTTCGTAGTTCAAAAGCTGAGTGGTCAAAAGAGGACAAGGAGAATGTCCTTAAGGAGGCAAAAGTCAAGAACATCTTCTTTAATAGTTTGGACTCTGTTCTCACAAACTGTGTTATATCATGCAAAATTGATAAAGAGATGTGGACAAAACTTGAAGTGCACTATGAAGGAACTAATGATGTCAAGAAGAATGCAAGATCTCTACTAATTTAGAAGTATGAGTATTTTAAAGTAAAATTTGGAGAGATCATCACTGAGATGTATGATAAGTTTACCAAACTCCTGAATGAGATGGTCATTCTTGGTAAAGTGTATGTTTCTAAAGACACAAATACCAAGTTTTTGAGAGCCTTTCCTAAAGAGTAGGACAACAAAACAACTGTTATAATGGAAGCTAGAGATTTGTATGAAATAACTATGGAAGAATTGTATGACAGACTCAAGACATATGATTTAGAGATGCAATAGAGAAAGAACAAGAAATCTGGAAAAACAAAATCAGTAGCACTCTTAATGGAGTCTGAGAAAGAACAACAGGAAAACACCAAAGAAACTAGAATAAAAGAATCAAAGAAAAAGGGCAAAACTGTTGTTGAGTCAGAGTCTACTGACACAAACTCTGATTCAGATGATAAGATTGATTTAAGTCAAATGATGACTATATTTGCTAAGAATTTCAAAAGGATGAAATTCAACAAAAGAATTGGAAAATTTAGCAAGATGCCAACATTCTGAAAAGATGATGAAAAAGTTGAGAAAAACAAGGGCACCATAATCAAGCTTGACAATGCAAAAGTCAAGTGTTTCAACTGTGGAATATTGGGGCATTTTGCTAGTGAGTGTAGAAAAGTTAAAAATCAAGGCAAAGGAAAGACACTCATCTCAACAGGAAATGATTAGGCAGATTCAAGTTGAGAGGATGAAATAGATTATGAAAATCTAGCATTGATGGCTGTCTCAGAAAAGTCAGAATCTCTCAAGGAACCCTCATCTCCTAAATCTCAAGTATCAATCTTTTATGCTGAATTTTTACTTAATTTAAAGATTTATTTTAGTTATCTTTTTATTTACTTTAATTTTTTTTAAATTTAGTATAAATAATGGTGGGGGAGGAGAGATACGGGAGATGAAAGAGATTGGAGAGACATATATGTGGTTGAAATTGGTAGAAATAAAAAGGTGTACACGCATATGACATATACGCATGCCTCTGGGTAAATAAGATATCTCGTGCGAGAAATGTTATTTTGGGCACTTGCACCCTAAAAATTAGTTATTTAGGGTATTTTCTCTAAATTTTATCGAATTTATAAAATAATATATTTTAATAAAATTAGTGATTAAATTTATATGCATAATTTTATTAGAGCTCTTAAGAAATTTGACAAATTTAACTAATGTAAAAATTTGATTATAATTTTATTTAAGAGTTTTTGATGGTTAAAATTTTACAATTTATATCAATTATATCTGTCCATAAAATTTTTTAGCTATTTTTTTTCATTAGAGATGTTCTTTACAAATCAAATTTGTTTTAAATTAGTTACACTAGCCCGTTAACAACGATGACAAACCAGCTCCAAGATCAAAATGACAAGCTAGCTTCAAGATCAAACAAATAAGTTTCGAGACAAGTATTCTATTTACATGCTGGTATTAAGTTTATATTTAAATAATTAAATTATTAACTTATTATTTGGATCGTAAATTAAGTTCTAGTCAGAAGTAGACGTTGAATGATATTAAAATTTAGATAAACAAATTATTTCAAATATCATTATAATTTAAAAATTTTACATATCATATGACATTTATATATTTTAAAACTAAATCAATACTTTTAGCATCTTTTCCGTTATAGAGGGTGAATGCAGGTTTTCAAGGCCACTTTTGTATGGTCCTCCCTGTGTTTTTTAATATCTTTCGTTTGATTTTTACGTGATTTAAAATACTTTGACTGCATAGTTTAAATAATTATTTTTTAATTTTTTTTATGAATTTTAATATAAATTAATTTTATTTTTATTCAGAACTTTTTTCATAAAAATAATTGTTTTAACTATACAGTCAAATCACTTTGAGAAAAAGTCAAATATCAAATATAAAAAAATAGAACGAATAATTAATACCCATCTTGCAAGGAGCCGAATTGAGTATCAAACATTAAGTGACAAATTATTTTATCACTCTTCAGATACTTTTATAATTCTTTTCTTATATTAATTTTTTTGAAACTCGTAATATCAACTAGATAGGCACAAATAGGTTAGCGGGGGATTTTTCTTTTATAATCTGATTTAATAGATATCTGATCCATTCCGACCCGATTGGATTTGACCGAAAACAAAAATTTGGACTTGGATTTGAATTTCATGTATACCGAACCGATACCCGATCCGAAATCCGATACAAACCCGATCTAAGCCCAAAATTCGATAAAAACCCGATATATTTATATATATAATATTATAAATATAACTTATTATATATACTAATATATATAATACTCCATAAATAATTTATATATGTTCATTTTATTATTTCATTTTTACTCAATAGTCAATACTTTTTTAGTTAACTAATTTTTCGTTTATCAACGTATAATAGATTTGACTAGTATTATATTGTACGAACTTTTCATTTTTATCAATATCTGAACTATTAGCTAATTGTTAATTGTATATTGATGATAAATTAATATCGCAATTCATATAATATATTATATTTAATTATCTTTTGAAATTTAATCACTTATAATTTTATAAATGTAGTTATCGTTGTCTGCTTGTGTCGAAAATATTAAATTTATTACATTTTTCAATAAAATTTTGAATACCCGAAAAAAATCCGATCTGATCCGAAAATATTTGGATTTGGATTTGGATTTTACTAAAACCCGACCGAACACAACCTGTTGTCATCCCTACCTTTTCTAAAATTGGATCTGAATTTTTTTAAAAAAAACAAGTCATGTTTAACTCCTGAAAACCGGACCGGAATTTTTTCAAGTCTTTTTTAATTTATATATTAACAATTATTAAATCGGACCTTTTTTGGGCTTTCAAAAAGCCCGGATTTTATATGGATTCAGGTTTTATCCGGATCCAAGTTTAAATTTGAATTTTTTGAATTTTAGACTGGCCCGAATTTTGATAAAATAATTAATAGGCCATTTAAGGTTTTTGGGCCGGGCTGAATCGGACCCGAATTTTTTAAAACCGAATTTTTCAACTTTTTTTCCGGATTATATCGGACCGGATTTGGAAATTCGGATGTATTGAACACCTCTAATATCAACCTCCATCTTGTCAAAAATATGAAAGTAAAACTAATAATATCAAGCTCCACAAATATTAATGAGTAGAGCAAAAATTAGAAAGAATTGATGTGATCCCTGTTGAGCTTAGTTTGGTCCAATCTTTTACGGCAACTTTATGTTGGACTTGTATACACATATTCTGATAAGCGCCTGGTGCAAGACACATGCTATTACTACATCTTATTAATTATATACAGCAAGTAAAAGTAAATCACAACTATTTACTAAAGAAATTTAGTTTTTGTAAAATTATAATAAGACATAAATATATAGTAATATTTTTGTACTTTTTATATATTTAGTATCCCACAAATTTTAAAGTAGTTGTGAATATATTTTTTCACAATCTCAATCATTTCTATAAACATTTTGTAACTAATACGGTAAAATATAACAATAAACTGTAATATATGTGTCCTATACTTTTGAACATTTTTTTCTCAAAAACTAAGCCTACTAGATACTGATTATGACAATTTTATTTTAAACATATATTTATAGAAGGATATACATCACTCATAATTGACGAGACCAGGAATAGAAGAACGGGTGCATGAGAATTTGGGGTTTTATATAATTTAAACAAGGTGGAGAAATGAGGAGAAGCCAACACACAGTATACGTGTCATGTTACCATGCATGTTCATCTCCAAGTGTCACATTTTCTATCTATTTTATACATGCATGTTACGTATATATCTACCTCAATACTTGACCAGCATCTATATATCTTCATCTCTATCTTTGTATTTCATTCATTCTAATCTTTTAGTACAATTTTTTTCAAAGCTAAGCAAAAAGTAGATAGTCAGCTATCTATTTGTGTTTGAAAGTAGCATTAATAATAGTAGAGGAGAAATAATCAGCTGAAGAAGCTAGTCTTTACAAGTGCTTGAAACTAAAGTTGGGGTTCATATATAATATCATATAATCATGCCTCGAAGATATGAGTTTGGAAGGACAGATGATGCCACTCATCCACATACCATGAGAGCTACCTTGGCCGAGTTTCTCTCCACTTTTGTCTTTGTTTTTGCTGCCGAAGGCTCTGTTCTTGCTCTTGGTTCTCTCTCCCTCTCCCTCACTCTCCCTCTCTCTCTGTCTCTCTCTCGCTCTGACACTTTCAACTCATAGTAAAATTGGCATCAGCTAGTTTAATATGTATTTGATGGTTACATGATTTTGCAGATAAGATGTATAGTGTGAGAGCACTGGGAGCATCAAGCCTAGTGTTGATTGCACTTGCCAATGCATTCGCGTTTTTCGCGGCGGTGGCTTCCGCCATGAACATATCTGGTGGTCATGTCAATCCGGCCATCACTCTTGGTGCGCTTGTTGGTGGTAGACTCTCTCTAGTTCGTGCCATTTACTATTGGCTTGGACAGTTGTTGGGTGCTGTTGTTGCCTCTCTTTTATTGAGGTTCTCTACTGATGGCATGGTATGAATTCACACAAGGGGCTAATCCCGACTTTCTAATTGAACTCTACTATTATTAAGATGGGAAGTTAGTAATTAATGTACACATAGTAATTGTGTTTGTGTGTGTGTTTGTTTCAGAGACCAGTTGGATTTCAGGTGGCATCAGGGGTTGGAACCTGGCACGCATTGCTAATGGAGGTGATACTTACTTATGCAGTGATGCATGCATACTACGCAACCGCCATTGATCCGAAACGAGGTCATCTCGGAACGATTGCGCCTCTAGCTGTTGCACTCATGGTTGGTGCAAGTGTACTAGTTGGAGGGCCATTTTCCGGAGCTTCAATGAATCCCGCTAGGGCATTTGGGCCAGCACTGGTAGGGTGGAGGTGGAGGAACCATTGGATATATTGGCTAGGTCCTTTTATAGGTGCTGCATTGTCCGGTGTGATATACGAGTTTGGAGTTATAGAGCCGGATCCCGCTCCGCCCCTTCATCCGACTCATCAGCCCTTGGCACCTGAGGATTACTAAGCACATGAACATGGGGATATGGTGTGTGTTTTAGTTTGAATAAAGGCTGTCTAGTTTGTTCATGTGTTTGTCTAGAACAGTTGTATGTTGTGTTAGTGTTAGTGTTTATTGGGACCGCTGCTTTGTTGAGCATCTATGTCTACTTGTGTTGATTATATGTATGCCTATTCTGGTATCTGTTTGTAACACTTTCTTGTCTTCGTAGATAAATTTATATTTGGGATTCTGACTCGATCCCCGTGTATGCGGAATACACGGAAGTATATTTATATACTAATTTGTGGGTACAATATATGATGATAATGAAAATAACAAACCACTAATATATAGTACCAATAATATATAGTAAAAGAGATAAGAGATTTTACAAGGATAATAACTTCATAAAGAGATTACAATATCCAAGTATACGATTCTGAATTCTATACACAAATTCAGTCTAATATACCTATTATGTATATCCCTCACTCACTAAAATATTTCTCTCTAAACCTTCCCTATTACTATTTCCCGACAGTCTTTCCTTTTCTCCCTCTCTTCCAATCTAGATAGTGTCACACAACTCGATAGAACGACCCCTTGCAGCCGGACCACTTTCGATGGCTGTAGTCAAATCCAAACACTCATGATGGTAGTTTAGGCACGAGAAACTTCTATCCCGACATTTCTTGAAAGCGTGCTAAATAGACTTTCTAACTATCTAGCAGTTATAAAGAAAAAAGAAAAGAAAGGTGTAATTAGAAATGAGGGGAAATAGGTTTATTTATAGGGGAAGGCAAGTGGGTTTGTGGTTGTAGGTTCAATGTGGGACAAAGAGTAAAAGTGAGGAAACTTAGTTTTGGCTTAAAATCTCAACAATCTCCCTCTTCCGAACTTGTAACTTTTTCCCTCATGTTTCTTCCAAAGAAACAAACTCATCTACCAAAAACATTTTCGAAAATCCCCCCGAGTCAAATACTCTAAACCCCAGCACATTCATTCGCGAATGCCCACTTGTATACACACAAGTATACCATTGACCTCTATCGTTCAACTACATACATGTGAAACAATCTGTTACATGAACAAATACTCATTTGATTCACATTGACCAATCCAATATGTATTCCATCACACACGCAAGTGTGACCATCGATCTTTCATTTACCCCAACTGCATATCAAACAAATCAATATGTTGCCTGGTTTCCGGCTCACTTGATTCATGTTGATCGATGTGCATATGCAGCTACAACACACCAACTACTTGTTGATGTTGTGGAAGTCCTTCGACCAAACTTTCATCCCGCTAGTCTTTGCACCATCGTCTAGACTTGAAGACGATACAACCGTAACAGTATCCATCAAGTTACTATTCCCTCGTACACGAGATAACCAGATTTTTGAAGTTTCAGTACGTTCTGGCAACGTACTACTCAGACAATATATTCCCCCACGTAGCACTCCATTTATCTGAACCACACGATCTCTTTCGATATTCATAGCTCCCCTTGCTACAAAACATTTGCAGCCTTCTGAAGCTTACCAACTGATAGATATTAGATTCTCCCTCAGCTGAGGAACATATCTTACACTACTCAAAATGTGAACTACTCCATCGAACATTTTGATTTTCACAATTCCAACTCCCTTGATCTCACAAGTAGACCCATCAGTCAGAAAAACTGTTTCATTCTTTGTTTCATGAAATTTGTCAAAATTCCCCATTTTGGAATATATATGGTAAGTGAACCCGAATCTAATATTCATTCCCCCGGAGAACTAGTGTCTAGATTGAAGATAGTGCAAACATCTTCACAATCGAGAGTAACCACAACCAATGATGCATCCGGGTTCCTCTTATTAAGCGGACAATTCAGCCTAATATGACCTCACTCCTTGCAACCAAAGCATTGCTTAGCCCTTTTACTGTATTTGGATTTACCCTTGCTATTGGTAGATCCTCACAACACCCCTTCCTTTATCATTTTGACCACACAAGGCCAAAATTGTCATTTCTTCCTTGTCACTATATTGGTTTTTCCTGTTAGCATTTGACAAAAGTGCTGACAGAACTTCATCCATCTTTACGGTGTCCTTCCCATACAATATGATAGTGACCAAATTCTTAAATAACTCTGGAAGCGAAGTAAGAAGAATAAGGATCTTATCTTCTTCCTTAAATTTTACATCAACCTTTTGAAGTAGATCAACAATACTATTAAACACATTCATGTGCTCAATAATATTGCTATGGGATGCTATATTAAACCGATACAATTCACGTTTCAGATTTAACTTTGTAGTCAAGTTCTTTGCGAGATATAATGTCTCTAACTTTGACCACAATTTTTTCGGCGTGCTTTCGTCCACAACATTGTTGATAATGTTATCAACAATACATAGTCTGATGGTACTCATGCATTGCGACTCATCATCCTCTCAATCTCCATTGCCCATCTTTGTTGGCTTTACCTCATTTCCCTTCAAAGCCTTTGCTAGCTTCTGTTGGGTTAGGATATCTTTTACCCTTCTCTGTCAAATAGTAAAATTTCCCTTACCATCATACAGATCCACCCTAAATCCTCCAATATTTGCCATCATATCCACTTGCACAATCAAAGCAAGTTAAACAGTTAAATCAATTGGCCAGGTAAATATAAGAAACAGTTGGAGCACTTTCGTCGAAACGGTGCCAGTTAAATAACCACTTTTCTTAATGACTTCCCTTCGGCACCAATAATTTATGCCTAGCTCAAACTTGGCTCTGATACCACTTGTTGGGAATCTGACCCGATCCATAGCGTATGCATAAGCGTATTTATATATTTATCTATGTGCTTGGAACCACAAATATATATGATGATAATGGAAACAACAAACCAACAATATATAGTAAAAGAGGCAAGAGATTTTACGTGGTTCAGCAAACCTACATCCACAAGGATAATAACTTCATTAGAACAAAGAGATTACAATATCTGGGTATACGACTCTGAATTTTATACACAAATTCAGTATAACATACCTATTATGTATATCCCTCACTCACTGAAATATTTCCCTCTAAACCTCCCCATATTACTATTTCTCGACAGCATTTCCTTCTCTCCCTCTTCTAACCCGGACAGTGTCACACAACCNATATTTCCCTCTAAACCTCCCCATATTACTATTTCTCGACAGCATTTCCTTCTCTCCCTCTTCTAACCCGGACAGTGTCACACAACCCGAACACTCCTAAGGGTAGTTTAAGCACGAGAATCTTCTATCCCGATACATCCTGAATGTGGGCTAAACTGACTTTTTTACTAGATGGACTATCTAACAGCTATAAAGAAAAGAAATGTGTAATTAGAAATGAGAGGAAAAAGATTTATTTATAGGGGAAGGGAAGTGAATTTATGATTGTGAGTTCAATGTTGGACAAAGAGTAAAAGTGAGAAAACTTAGTTTTGGCTTAAAACCTCACCAATTTATTTTGTCCGTAAATAATTAAGTTTTGAATAAAAAACAAGAAATAGTTTTGATGGTGCTAAGAAAACCAGTGAGTGAAGAAATTTTACGGTTTCTACTCGAGGAGAACAATTATTTAAGGCCCATACAGTGTGGATTGGGCATTAGTTTTATGGGTCATCTGAAACCAGTTAGAAAGCCAATCAGTTTGTTTTGTGTATTGACATCATTTTTCAATCCAATATGCGTTCCTTCTTAAAAATACAAGATCGTGGACACGGACACGGTACATAATAAAGTTTAAAACATTTAAATCAAAAGATATTAATGGAGTTTTGGCCCAAAATATTGATAGAATTGTGTCTCAATCAATATATTATATAGCTTTAGCAGGCCCACCCAGGGCTATATGTATTGTTATAATTTTATCAATTTTATTAGTGAGACAAAAAAACAATATTTCAGCAGTATACCTGTGAGAGAAAAACAAAAATATCAATTGCCATGTGTGAACGCAAATATAAGCACGAGGAACTAAAATTTACGAAAAAGGGG
>QRFB01014988.1:0-16508 GCA_008931105.1 Oenanthe javanica
GGCCGATCAATTATTAGAATTCTATCATTTAAATTAAAATTTTAGTTATAGATTAAAATATTTTAACAATAATATTTAAATTATTAGAATTGATTGTTAAAAAAAAACAATAATAACTGAAAAATCTTTGAATTATATTCTAACATTTTAATAGTATTACATTGGCATTTAGCATCACTTATTACAAGTTCACCGCCACCTATCACGATTACTTGCTACTACCGAGTCTACCGGTCCATCTGTTGCCACTCTCTGTTATCGAATATCGATCATTGAATAACAAATCTGCCGCCATTATTTGTTATCACCACTTATCTCCTACAATTATTGGCTATTTAATTTTTAATAATCGTATATCATGAATCAGTTATATTATTATTGCTTTAAAACTGTCCGATTAAAAAACAAATAATAAAATTTAAAAAAATCGCGGCGGACTGCACTCAATAACCGCCATCAGGATAAGAAATGCAACTAGTTGCATAGTTACTAAGCAAGATCCATGGCGTTTCTTTTAACCTCAACTATTCAATTACTGATAAAGGTTCGGATAACTGATCGACCCATGCGATTATCCTGAATGATATATAGAAGCACTAATTTAAAAATACTGACAATAATTGTTTTGTATTTATATATAAATTAATAGTAAATGAAAAATATTAGTCAGCAAGGACTTTTACTCTTGAGGTTAATATTAGAAAACTCTCCCGAATTACTTAAAAAATAAGTTTGGAATGACATTGAGTCTGCCGGGATAATTTGCTAACTAAATAATATTGTGTTAATATAATATTTTAGGAAAATTTCCTCAGATTAATCTTAGTTAGAGGTGGTCAAACGGGTGGGTCGACTCGCCCCACTCGTTTTCGCCAAACAACTCGTCCAATCCGCATGGGAATCGGGTCGGTTTAGAACCCGACACAGACCGGCAAAAAACTGTGTCGTGCACGAGTTGAATAAAGGAGAACCGGGACCGGCATGGCTAACCCACATAACCCGTGTGAACATTGGCAACCCGGTACGGCTCGTCACGAAATCTGTAGCAAACTCTTGTCTAGCTACTGCTACCTTCATCATATACTATATATTAATATATACACCACCGCCTTGTCACCCTTCTATGCTTTTATATTTTTCTTTTTCTCCCTCTCTTTCTTGATATACAATTTATTATTCTTTTCATTTCTTGATTATAATTTTAATGATATATAGTTTAAACCCTTTTTAAATTATTTACTAATTTTAATTTTAATTTAAAAACAAAATAAACCTCATGCAAATTTCATCTGACTTTCGACCATTATAGAAGAAGAGCTTTAGAAATAAATTAAATTAAATAGTGGATAAAATATTTTTATTTTGTATTTGTAAATTTAATTTATTTCATAGTAGTCCTCTCAAATTATTTGTAAAATATTTTTTAATTAATAAAATTTATAGAGGTACTATCCTCTTTTATTCTAAAATATTCATATAAAATAAGTATTTATTTTTTAAAAATAAATAAATAAAACCCTACCTTAAATTTTTATTTATAGAGTATTTATTAAAATAGATACATTCGTGTGTACATAGTATAGTCTAATCATAGTGTTAGTTTAATCACATTGAAACATAGAAAGTTAATGACTCCCATAACCCGCCCAGCTCGGCATGCCGTTGGACTGCATGGAATAAACATTTAAAAAAAATAAAAAAAACATTTAAAAAATATAAAAAAAAAGAAACTCGCCTAATCGCCAACCCGTCCGAACGGTTCACGAGTCAGGTTTCCCAAACCGACCTGACTCGGCACGGCTCGCCTACCCAGCGTGTCGTGTCCGAGTCCCTCGGTGACCAAACCGGCACACCTCGCCGACTCGTTCGGTTGACCACCTCTAACCTTAGCATACCCGTACTCTTATTTATAATATTCTCTCGTTAATTAAGACGAATTTTTTTAATAAAACGCGACTCAATATTAGTATGCTTTGTTTTGTGGAAAAATATAAAAAGGCCTTGTCACTAATGAAAAAATTTACTATTAAAGGGCAGATAATAGCTTCAGAAAATTTTACATAATGGAGATATAATTGATTCATTGTCCCACATGATCAATAATCACCATAGCTTTGACAACTTACACATTGTTGTTGGTATATTATCATGTAGCGTCGTCCATTAATTTATATGCAATAATAGCAATAATATTATTGTATGTATTATGACTATAAAAAGGTTGGGACTTGGTTGTGTTCACGGGGTCAGCAAAGGACTCAAGTTGTCCTAGGACCAATTATTAGTATCGTACTATCGTGTGTTTAAAGTAAATTTTGATGCTCTATTCCAATACCAGAATAGAATCATATTATTTATATATTTTCAATTATATATATCCTTCGCTTTCTCCACATCCACCAATTATTGGAACACATTAATCTAATTGCAGATGTTTTTATTATAAATCTCAATTTATTCTTAATAATAAAAATCGTGTATTTAATAATTAATTAATACTCAAATTACTTAATTAAACATGAAAAAGTGTGGCTCAACTTACGTTAAGTTGAATGCAGGAGTACTGCTATATATATGTGCATCCGTGGGTCATTTATTTGCATTTACAACTTTTTGTACACGTCTATATATGTATTTAGCCTTCACTTGTGACTGGTTTCGTTTTAAATCACTAAACCAAAACTTATAAAAGAGTACATACACGTGACCCAACCTCCTCCAGCACTCTCATGCCTCATCTCAATCGTTACTTTATTTTTCTATTTGTTATATTTTCTTATTTGTTCTTAATTATTCATCTTTAATTGACACTACCTATAATTAATATTTACATTATTTATACTGTTATACCTAATTAGCTAGCCAGATAGCTGGAGAACTATATAATTAATAACGAAACATTTAAAGTTCGGTGCAAGAAGTTTTTATATGCTGTTCGAAAGCAAGACATGATTGCATGAGAAATATATTACTACATGCGTGCAACTAATTAATTTAGCTGGAAAACTATTTAATTTTTGAGCTAATATTACCAATTAAAATGATCGATAAAGGGACTTAATTAGGGGCACAGTGGAAATGAAAATCCGTTTACTCATATATATTAAACAAATAATTACAATAACATAATTATGGATTAGAGAAAACTGATGATGAGATCGATACTAATACATATGTCTATCCTAGCATCAGACCTTCTATTTCATATTATATATATATATATATATCTCGTCCTTCTTCATTTCCAACCCTCAAGCAAAAATACAGGGTTAACCTTTTAATCTAGGAATGTGCAAGGACTAATTAAGGAGTAAGCCTATATATAATGGTGTTCAAACAAATAATAATAATATTATATCAACAAGCTGCTGATGAATTAGGGAAGGAGTTATAGAAGTGAGACTTAGGAGTAGTGATTGAAGCAAAGCTAGGGTCCTTGGAGGAACTAAGATCAGCTGCAATAGGAGGGGCGGTGCCGGTGCCGGTACCGGTACCGCCGACTCTCTCACACGAAGGACACATCGTAAGGGTGGCTGCTGGCAACTGCATATACAAGGGTTGCGCCACTTTTAGTGCTTTCAGTTCTTGAACCTCTTTTTGGAGTCTCCTGTTCTCTTCTGTTAGAGTTTCGCAGCATTTTTTCAAGTACTCACAGTCCACTTCTGTCTGCTTTAGCTTTGTCCTGTATATTAATATAAATCACTTAATTAATTGATTAATTAATTAGTTATTTCTAATTACTAGGGACCGGAGGGAGTAATATTCAAATTTGAATATTTATTAATTGCATAGATACCAAGACAAAAAAAGCCCTGGCACACTAGTTTATTCTATATGAATGAACCAGGTTTTCCTGTAGAGAAAATCTTAATTGATACAGTATATAATTAATGACTATATATATATACCTGGCTCTCCTGTTCTGAAACCAGACTTCAACTTGTCGTGGCCTTAAATTTAGCTCCCTCGCTAGTTCTTGCTTTTGTTTCTGCTAGTGTACAGCAAGAAACATAATTAGTCTTAACAAAACAGAATTACTTTATTTAGTTCTCACCCACAAATGTATATATAAATCTATATAGATTCATAAAACTCATTTATCAATCAATATACACATATAATAGATAGAGCATGTCGTCATTTCATGTGCCCTTAAAAACATTGAAATTAAGTTGTGTGTGTGTTTTGTGTGTGTGTGTGAGAGAGAGAGAGAGAGCAGGGGAGGGAGAGAGATTTTACAGGATTGAGAGTGCTATGTTGTTTGAAGCTTTCTTCGAGAAGGGCTGATTGTGCTTTGGTGAGCCTAAGTTTTTTTCTTCCATTACTACCGTAATCATCTTCATCACTAATAACTCTTGAAGAAACCCTAGCCGTGGTCTCTGTTTCTTCACTTCCAAGCTGCTCTCTCTCCCTTTTCACACTGGCATTCGAGAAAGAGGATGCTCCTGTGCTATCTTGCCGGTACAATATCTCACCTGAACACGGCTTATTAATAATATAACTATCATTCACTTTGTCACCTGAAACAAGACCCAGCGTCAAAGATGGCTCAAAACTTAAGGCCACAGCTTTTGGCCGGGAAGGATGATTATGAATATCGGCCTTTGCCGGAATAATTTCAACCGCTGGTGAGAAACCCAGCCCTAGATTTAGGCCTATTTCACAAACATTATGATCAAATTCCATTATTTATTCGGTCCTTTTGGAAAAGGAAGAAGAGCAGGGAGAGGGAGAGAGAAATATGGTATGGGTATGTAGGAGATAGTTGGAAGGTAAATATGGAGTGAAATAGAGTTGAGAAAAAATAAATAAGAGAGGAAGACAGGGTTATGGGTGGATGGCTGCTTAGTGCTAACTACACCTATATACCATTATCCTTTAAGTACGTGTATTTATCTCCTATATCTAACATTAAAATAATCCATATGGTCTAATTATATTTTGACATTTGGTATTTTTGTTTAAACAATATGTTATACAAATTAATGCAGAGAGATGAAGGTATATCATTATATATATATATATATATATATATATATATATATATATATATATNTTCCTCTGATATAAGTACTCATCAAGTCGTCGTCATTTAAGTACTGCATGCAGTGTTGAGGTTCCCCCAACTATAATAACAAGCAGCTTGGAAACTACCTGTCTTTTCCTTCTTTTGTTGTTGAAACTTGAAGGCCTATATTAATATTTTTTTTCAAAGTCCGAATGACAGAATGGTCAATAGGGTCATTGTATGTTACGTGGAAATAAAACCACGTACATAAATCTCTTTTAATAAGGTGTCATTCTAATATAATAAATTGATCTAGCTCATTCACATTAGGGGTGGACAAAAATTGAATAAGAACCGAGACCAATCCGAAATTGATAAAATTGAATTGAAAAAAACCGAAACCGAAAAAACTCGATCCGAAACTGAAAAATAAAAAACCGAACCGATTGATCGATTCCAGTTATAGGTTAAAATCGAACCGAAAAAACCCGAACGGAATCGATAATTAAAATAAATAAATTTATTATATATATATATATATTATAAAATTACATCATTTAGACTCCAACAGAAAAATCTAAAATTAATTTTGAGTTATAGTTGTATACAAGAGTTGTCTCTCTTATAAATAAAGCAATATAAATCATAATACATATTCATGATTCATTGCTTAAAGTAAACTATTCTGTTAAAAATCCATGATTAGTATATACAATACCGATTGACTTCACAATTAAAAATGCGATAGTTTAATAGAGTTGCATATTTGAATATTTGTATGAGAAGACATGATTCTGATGATATAAAATTTATATAAATTCATTAAAGTTTCTTACATGTTACAGTAATTTTAACTTATTACAGTTTTTTTCTTGTAGTGTTATTATACGGAATGTAATTCAAATATTTGAATGTAAATATATAATAATTTAAATTATATACCTTTTCATTTTTCTTTATCCGGTTTTCAACCGAAACCGAACCGGTAAAAATTGAACCGGTCTTTTTAAAACCGAAACCGAAACCGATGGTTCGGTTGCAGTTGCAGTTTTTAATTTTTAAAAACCGAAAATATGCAGTTCCGGTTTTAGCCAAAAAATGAGCCGAACCAAACCAAACCGCACTTTCCCTAATTCACAGTACGCACACTTATTTACGAGCTATTGCAGACACTAAATTAACTAGAAGAAGAGAACAAACCCTCGTCGCTCTTCACAATAAATATATTAATATTTTGTACATATTCCTTTCCCCGCTTTCTTATTATCGTTTCTTGGTTAATTATCAATATATAGTTAGTTTTTTTTTATTTGATAAGTTTTAATTTGTACTTGCTCCGTATCATTTTTTGTTTCCGGTCTTGTATTTTTATTGTACACATAAAATTAAAATATGTGTTTAAAATGCTTTTCCTGCAATCCCCCTCACTCGAAATGGGTTAAAGAGTAAATAGTTTTGATTTCGTGTCCATTATAAATTGCGAGAACAATTATAAATTGTGAAAATATTGAGGGTGCTGAGTCTTCCGTCCGAGAAAAACTCTATTGAATCTTCATCAAGAGTGAGCTTGCTATGGAGGGAGGACGGGCCGGACGCAGCAGAGCGACGACCTGGGAGCCATTCACTTATCCCGTAGGCAACTAGACAAGACAGATTCGATACCATGTGAATATTACATGACACAAGACAGATTGTGAGAATATTAGATACCAGGTGACTCTGATACCATTTTAAGTAATCAGCTCATCTAAAATCTTAAGATGTTAGATGAAGGTTCCAAATGAATCTTATATTATATTTTAGCATTAATTTCGTTTAAAACTTATATATATTTATCTAGAATATATGGTGCAGAAAAAGTATCTAGAGCGGGGCTAATGGCCATCAGGTACCCAGAGCTAGGTGGTCAGCAAAAAAAATAAATTGTATTTGCATGTCTGATTCTAAAACGTCAAGAAACAGTTGGATTCGAAATAAACGAAAAGTTATTTCTCTTCGATAACATTCATAATTCTGATATTCTATTGATATAGTTATCATTAGCGATTTTTAATGAATTTATAATATTTTCTAGCTTATTTAATTTTACTTATTAAACAGTATTCTAACTCAACATATATTTTTAAATTAAAAATTACATTACAAAAATTGCACATATGAATTTTTACTCCCATTCGATATATAAAATTCTTTATCCACCGTTATATACATGCATACATATATGTACCCAATTGGCCAATTATTGGTCTTTCAAGCTTTATACTTTGTTATGGTAACTATTTCTTGTCACGGCAAAGGAGAGACCATTTTTACTTTACCTTCTCCCGCTACTTTCCCTCTTTTATCAAAGATAAGCATCATTATTTAATTATATCCCATGTTTTTCATTCGTTACAATAACGCAAATATCATTGTCTTGCTTTCATATGCATAAATAATAGGATTAAAATAGCCACTATGTTGCAATAATATCAATAGTTAGTGTGGTTTTAGGCATCATCTAAGTCACTAGGATCTGTCTTTTTCTTTCCCATACCAATTTTCAGCAGACATGAACTAACTCTAGCTCCATGCCATATATTGCTCTTTGTTAACAAGGATTGATAAAAATACCAAATTCGTTAATTTTTCGTAGTTATCAATAATTGTTACGCTTCGAGCAAGTATTCCCTACATATTGTACATGTGGCAAGTTGCATGTGGTGTATGACAATTATATATATTGTGTCTATATATATAATATATAGTCAAGTAAGACAAGTCTTAGGGCAATAATACATGTAAAGTCAGTAGTTCATGCAAGGATACTTGCAGATTGTTGATGAGGATGCGAGTCTTTACCCTTGTTCGTTTTCAATGAATTTTTCTTTACTTTTCTCCTATACATATATTATTACCCTTTCTTTTTAAAATAAGTTTTGCCTTTTAACAGCTTCGTTTGCTTGCTTTAATTTGGGCCAATTACCGATTACTTTTAATTACTTCTTTATAACGCAAAATATATATAATAATTATTAATATCAATATTATTATACTAACAAAAAGTAGGCATACACTAGCTAGCGAGCTGTCTTCAGGCTTTAATAAACCGAGCTTGAAATTGACGTAACAAATGAGGCCAAATGAAAATGATGTGAAATATGAAATATATATGATCGAATGGAATTAGACAATCTCCCTCCAGTTTGTTGTAGTGGGAAAAAAGAATTGGGAAAGAAACGGAAAGTAGGTAGAATAAGACAAGAGGATTGGAGTTCGAAGGAATTATATACATAAAAAATGATACGTAGCCAGAATATGATTCATCAACAAGAATCAGGATCTTTGCTTAAGTAGAAGGTTGATGTCGAATGTTCGGGACCTACTAATCTGTTCACTTATAAATCAATAATGGAGTGTCGGCGATTCACGATAAGAAGTTAGGTCACCCACTTAATCTCATCATAATCCTACACATATAGTTTCATTACCAATAATGTCTTCGTCATCATAATATATATCTATATGTTCCTTGCACATTAATTTGGTTATAAAGATTAATCATGATCGAGCCCTTACAGCCTGAGGGATACTAACAATATTATATTATACTTACATCGAACTAGATATATTGTTCAAGTACATATTGTTAAGCCTCTGTAATATCGTGGTGTATACTCGATCTTATTAACTATGTATTTAACGAATCAAATTACTACATTGTGGATGTATGGCTGAGCATTAATGTTAGTTTATGTATGAATGACTTTTAAAATTTCGCAGAGCTGTAAACGAAGCGAACTCGGACGAACTCGGACGAATTTTTAACGAACACGAACAAATTCTTAACGAACCGAACAATGTTCGGTAAGCTTGTCGGACAATTTTTCTTGTCCGAACTCGAGTTCGGTAACGAACCGAACGAACACGAACAGTTCGCGAACATACCGAACCGAACCGAACACGAACCGAACACGAACCGAACACGAACAGTTCGGTAATTATATATATAATATTATAAAAAAAATAAATATAATAATTTGAAAAATAAAAAAAATAAAAAAATTGTAAATATTATTATTTTTTATCGAACGAACTCGAGCTTACCGAACTCGAACGAACTCGGACGAACTCTTAACGAACTCGGACGAAAATCCTAACGAACCGAACAATGTTCGGTAACCTTACCGAACATATTTTATTGTTCGAACTCGAGTTCGTTAAGCTTATCGGACGAGCTTAACGAACTCGAACACGGACGAACATACCGAGCTTACCGAACATGTCCGGTTCGTTTACAGCTCTAAAATTTCGGTTTATGATATAAACAGAAGTAAGCTGCAAGTATATACAGCTAGCTGTTGACTTGTTGATCAGTGATTCCTGTAGTAATATATATATATTCATGCCAAAAGTAAAGAGGAAAAGTATAAAAAGATAGTGGGATCTAATGATATTTATTCTCAAGAGGAATTCATTCATTATATATTTCTTTCGCACTTAGAATGATCAAAAGGAAGACTTGTCTTCTTATCAATTTGACATGTTTGGATGTACAATCATGCATGTCTGCTTCTTTTTACGATTTGTAATCTTGTTAGCCATTTCGATTAATATAATACAGATGATAATGTTTATTCATCCATATGGGATAATTAGTCATATATATGCTTTTAACAGTCGACACATGTATACATGATATACCCGCAGGCACAATGATTTGATAATTACGTAATATACCATTCTAGATGCAATCATTCTTTACATTATTTTTCACGTACATCGATAAAACTATTACACTAGTTAGCTAATGATTAGTGCTATGCGATGGTATCGCTAGTTCCACCTGAAATGGGTGAGTACCGAATTTAATTAATACGGTAGGTATATTATAAGAAATAACTGAGAAATGTTAAGAATCAATTACCAGTGGATTAATAGTTAAAGTAACATTAGTATTTGTCATTATATATTGAAGTTAGGGTTCGATTGCATACGTATAGAATGAAGTGTGAAATTGAGGGAAAGGGCAAGGTGGGAGCCACATAGGATTTAGTATGATAGGGCATGTGATTCCGTGGGGGAGTGATGATTACGGAACGTAGAAGTTGGCAATCATGAAGCTGAGGAACCTTTTTATACGGATACACACCTTTGTTTTCTCACTATTATTACTCGGTGTATATATGAATGGTGCAGTGTACCTGTGTGTATACACACACCCGATACCACTTTAGGTTCGTTTCATAATTGGCTCCTTCTTTTACGGCCGCCCGACCGTTGTTGTATGTATACTTGTAAGCTTTTCCGTTAATTCCAGCATGCCCTGCTGTTCATTCCATATTCAACAGTTCAACCCTTAAAAATACCGTAACTATTTAGTTGATGAGCCAAGAGCTGGTAACTTGCATGCTATTATTTTGGTAATTGGTAAATAAACTTCTGTTAAATTTAAATACCAAGCAATATTTAATTCTAAATTGCACACCTAATTTTATGTTAAAGAGGACTTGGTACTTCTAGACTTCCTAGTCAAAATTATATATTCATCTGACTCATCGTGACTTAATTAATTAGGTATATATTACATCGTTTGAACGAGAAAAAGGAAGAGCAACAAGGAAAAATTAAAACAAATCTTCTTCAACTCACGCACAAGCTTGCGAAATTTGTACAGGAGAAGAGTATAAAAAAGAAATAATATTATTATAAAATTTGTTTTCCCCGTATTTTAAATGATTTTCAAGTCAAAAGATTTTTGTTCTGTTTGTATGAGTTGATTTAAGTATTTAAAATCACCTTCATTCATTGCATCATCCATTTCTTTTCATTTATACTTCTTACATAAAGAATTAACCAAGCACAACGGGGGGAAGAATTAAGGAGAACAAGGTTGGGTGAATTTTCGATCGAACTTACGAAATAAAAAATATATTTTTAATTTGAATATTTTTTAAACAAATAGATATTATAATTATGCAATTTAGCCGGCACTTTTGGATGAGCAAACGCTCTCTCGGTTGACCAACGGGACTAAAAAGAAAGTATTTAATGCATGTCTAGCCAGCCATGTATGCACGCGCCCCTGTTATTATTTGTATCTATCTTTTAGATAATCATCTTTTAAGTTTTGATTTGAACGAAAATGTATATTTAAATAGTTAAATATATAGCTGAAAATGAACATAATGTGCGTGTAGTATTCGTGGGTGCAAATTGCAATTAAATTTGTGCTTATTAATGGGAAAAAATTACTTAAAGTACTTTAACACACCCACATATAACTGGAATTCGAGCAAGCCCTATTATTCATTCCATATTTTTGAAAGCCCATTTTGGGTCGAAAAGCGGATCACTAGGTGGTTCGTCACTTTTGGGGTCGTCCCTTTTTAGGCCTAGTTTGATCCAATTTTTCAATTATTAGGTGGAGATCTCGTTCCTTTTTGGGCCCATTATAGTACAACATCAATATTTTTAATAAATGAGAATATTGGGGGTAGGAGGGACTCGAACTCGAGTCCTCCTACAATCAGAGCGGTGTTAGAAAGCGGGTTTACCAGGATCATATTATTCAACATCCCTCATCACTCGAAAACCCATTTTGGGTCGAAGAGTGGATCACTAGGTGGTTCAAATATAATAATTACATATATTTAAATTATTTTTTTAGGTATTTACCATAAATAATGATATTGTAATATTGAATATATATTCTCTCAAGTAGAGAATGATGATACAATTGATTATGATTGAATAAGAGAGATAAACTTTTATCAATATTTTTCTTGGCATCAGAGTCAGGTCACGTAACTCTTACTTTCGCAGATGTAAATCAATTAAATATGATATATGAAAAATATATGTTNTTCGTTATTTTTTTGACATTGGTGGATAATTTTTCTTGTGTTGTATGAGTTTATTTATTAAGTGATAAAACAAAGATATGTGAATCTTTTATGTCATTCATTGCCATTGTTGACCGTCAGTTCTCTCAAAACATAAAAATTATACGTAGTGACAATGATACAGAATTTAATTGTATGAAAAAAATATTTTTTGGCAAATGACATACTTTTCCAAACAAGTTGTGTGGGTACTCCTTAGCAGAATGGGCGAGTAGAGAGAAAACATCAACATATTTTGAATATTGCACGTGCATTGAGATTTCAAGAAAATTTGTCTATCAAATTTTGGGGAGAATGTGTACTGACTGCTGCCTATTTAATTAATCGTACACCCTCCAATATTTAAAAAAATAAAATCCCATATGAAATTTTGTTTGGTTCCCCACCTTCATGTGAAAAGTCCATGCATGTAATTAAAAGCCTTAATTTATATGTCAAATAGTCTAAGTTACGGAACGAGGGTGGCCCGTGGAAATACATCGGTTTCTTACTCGTGCAAAGGTCAAAGTTATATTTGTTTGATTCATCGTGACTTAATTAGGTAGGTATAACATCGTTTTAGAACGGATAAGAGGGATGAGAAATAAAAAATCATAACAATTATATTTCAAACTCATGCACATGTTTTTTCTTAGTTTTGCAAGGGAGAAGGGTATTCGAAAAGATATTACACAGTATTACAAAAAATAGAAAATTGACAGAGAAATTATATTTACAGAACTGAACCACGTACACTGTACCATGGGTTAGTGGAGGCTGAATCATTAATTATTCTCCAAACAAAGTGCGAACTGGTAATAATAAACTGGCTGATGAACACATTCGAAGGTCCACATCTTACCAAGTAATTAGTGTGCATTATCATATATACATAGCCAGGTATGATTGACAAACACAATTCCACTTGCAATCAAAATGCATCCATAAATATAAATATATAATACTCCGTATTTTGTTATGTCTAGATTTTACAAAAAGAAAGTTTGTACATATAAATGCATGCCTGCACTCATGCCGTAAAGTCGTATAACTAGTTGGTTAGTAGTTTAGACCAGGAACGAACCACTTTGAATTCAAAGTTCAAAGTATGCATTATTTATGTGTAGGATTTACAGCCAAGGAACCAGGAGTAGGAAAAACAAACGTAGAATATAGGAAAAGTATTAAGTGGATAATTTGTTTGGCAAAAGCCATTGCCCACTGGCTGCTCTAGGAACTTGGACAAAAGGTCCAAGTCATGCATGTACACATACATGTAGTAGGGTCCGGACCAGTAAGAGATAATTGTTGCAGAGTACTCTATTGCGCTTATTATGAATGGTAAAAAATTATGCAGTATTTCTTTTTCATTTGAATATATATAAAAACTCGTTCACATTTATCATGTTTGCTGCAATTTTTTTGAATTTTCACATTATTAGTCGTGATAAAATCATTTGAACATGAACATACGATATAATAGATATAGTACATATATAAATAATAATTGTGGGATTTGATCTTGAGGCGTGGAGAGGCATCATCCTTGATCTAAGACACCGACTTTTCTAATAAAGTAAAAAACTTTAGGAGACATTTTGTTGGACTTGGGCTAAAGGAAAGGTCTTCTAAAAGAAAGCATAATTGCCTGCATTTGAAAATTGTGAGTGGAAAATAACACCATTCGTCCTCCATGTCATTCCTCCACTAACGAATTTGCTAAATTAGTCACAGACATCTCAACGACATCTATATCTACATATATAAATATAATTATGTGTAGTGAATAAGATAAGATTATTATTGGTGGAGCTACAGGTAGGCTTATAATTAGTTAGCACTTGCACCAAATTGACTAGGTAGGTAGGTGGGGGAATTGAGATAACAGTGCCTCTTCTGCTTGTGGCACAAAGTTGCTACATCCGGGGTCCAACCTTCTCAATGCCTTCCTATTCACGCGTCTTGTATTCAACACTCCAATTTCATTTAGCCAAGTAAAGACTGAAAGTCTTATTGCTAATTGTTAGACCATCTTTAACAAAAAAATTATTTGTTTTAAATTTTTGAAACAAATTCTATTACAAGAACTTAACTATCCCGGAGCGTTGAAGTTTCAACCGCATCCTGGGCCTTTGAAGGCTTTAACTCCTCAAGTCCAGCCGGTTTGGGTTGGATTTTTCCCAATCAGTTTTCTTCCGAATATTTTTGAAATTTTTTGTTCATCTTCAAGAGCGTATGCAATGTAAATATATGTATGAAGTGTTTGTTGGGACAATCGAATCATCATACTGCATTTTAATGATATGAAAACAAACGAGTTTGAATAAAAAGTTAATTTTAATCGTTACGACGCAAGCGATTCAAATCCACGTCTTCTACTGTATTCCCGTATTCACCTTGAGCGAAATGTGACCTTCGATCCTCCCAAGATTGCCTCCCTTCTAGCTTTCAGATCTTGGAATCCTAGTTCTTGGTTGACTCTTTGAACGGCTGCTCACAAAAACCCTAGTTTCTAACCCCTTAGCCAGAATAGAATAAGATGAATATATATGCTACAGTAAGGATCCTGGATAATTAGGTCTGGTCTTCCAATGACATTCTGGGTCAAGCCCAATGTCATTAAATATTAATTCAATCCACTAAAAAATTGATATTTGCACTTCCTCTCCTAATGCCGTAATTTAATCATTTAATTCGGCTCCAATATTATTTACTTATTAAATTCTCCATGTTTAAGATATTGAATGTCCATTAATTAAATTAATTTCTGATAATTAATTTAATCAATATCTTTTATCCTTGATCATCCACTCAACCTTATAATTATGCAAGAACAAATCGACCCGCAGGACTAAAATATAATTTTCTTTATGAGCTTTCAAGATGACATCATCACCCGAATATTTTCGAACACGGTTTCTTTTTATAATCAATATCTCACTATGTATGCAATGTCATTGTCCAAAACATAATATTGTGATTAACAATAAATCACATCACATATGAATCAAAACATGTGCATTGCATACAAATGTCAATCACTGTATCCGGATTAAAAACCTAAGCAATAATAATATTATAGAATCTTAGTTCTTCTTTATTGTCAGAATAGAAGAACAATTTTAATATTTTAATCTTGTTCAATATACACAGAGAATATAAGTATTATTCAATAATCAAGATAGATTATTTCAAAATAATACTTCAGTCATTCTAGTGGTTTGTTTAACTCCACTTAATCTGTGAACATTTATTATATTATATATAGACACTGACAATCTAATCTTCTGTTGTCTCATTTGATACTAGATTATCCACAATATATAATATATAAATAATGTTAAAATATGCATTTAAGATTCTCAATAAAAAGAACAATGTCATATATACTTCAAACGAATAGTTCAATATACTCTCTAACACCATTCACTGTCTATCAGAATGTTTAGGATTTTATGAAACAAAATGATTTTCCTCTGATCCAAATTATTGTCTACACGTAACATCCGCATTGTTATGTTGTTATAACTGCCCGTTTGTATAAGCTTATAAGCAGCTTATAAGCTGGAAAAGTTGGTATATATGTACTTTTTCTGAAAATAAGTAACTTATTTTCAAATTTGTAAATAAGATTTGGTCTTAAATTTCTAAAAAAAATATTAATTTTCAAAAAAAAATATGAAAATACTTTTTAAAAAGTAACTTATTACTTATAATCTAAGCCAAACACCCTCGAACATCTTATACTATCCGACTACTTTTTTTTTTGAAACATTTCAGTAAACAATAAAAAAATTCTAACCGTCCAATTTTAGATTAACCATAAAAACGATTCTAACCATTCAATTTTAATAAAATCTAAAATATTAATCTACTAACTAAAATATATCTCATATTAATCTCTAAACTAAAATATTTCACATTAATTTCCTAACTAAAATACATCTATATACAAAACACACAAATATTATCTTATTAAAATATAAATACAAATAAATTATATAAAATTATATACATATAATATTAAATAAAGTTTAAATTATTATTATACAAATAAATTTAAATTTAAATCATAAAACAAATATTAAAATAAAAATATTAAAAAACTAAAAAAATCATCCGTGCATCGTACGAGACATAAGCTAGTAATTAATAATTAATAAACTTTTTTTTTGAATGAATTAATAAAGTTGTTAATTTTTTTTAATTTAATAAGTTATGAGTTTTAATATTCAGTATATATTATACTCGCCCATTTGCCGTGTTATAAATAGAAATTATTGGACGCGACCCTTTTATTTATTCCTAGAAAAGGAATGTATTACAAGTACAAAATTAGACAAAAATAATAATTTCTAATTTTCATATGCCATATTCTGATTATCTTTAATTTTATTAAATATAATATCTCTCTGTATTCGCATAAACATTAATAATTATTTTTTAAAAAATATCAAAATCATCATTACCATATTATTTAAAAATAATATTTTATAACCAATTTGTACCCTACCATTCAGCCAAAAAGATATTCCTGGCTAGAAAGATAGAAAGTGTTTTTTTTGCTACTCGCAATTTTTTTTGACAACTTCTGAATAATTTTAAAACTTTATTAGCGATAATCATCGATGAATCAT
>QRFB01014989.1:0-16895 GCA_008931105.1 Oenanthe javanica
GATAATTTTTTTGATTTATGCATATTTTGAGATATAATATATAAAAATAATGTTTTTGGGAAGACTTGATGATGAAGTTGATAGCTACTTCCTGCAAAAGCTGAATTTCCAAAAGCATGGGGACATGTTTTTGCTAACAGCAGCTTTAGACTAAAAGCGTTTTTATAATTTATCAAACACCTTGCTGACAGTTTTTCACCAAAAAATTGTTATAACTGTCTGTAACAACAATACCAAACGGGATCTGAGAACCATATATTTGTGGTTGAATGCAACATGCTGGTTAATCTTAGCCATTTAGTGGTCCTCTGCATAAAGATTCGATTAAATTATCTAAACATTGACCTCGAATTTTGTTATATTTTCTGAATAAAAGGCAATAAAATTATGTAAATACGAAACTACTCATACTTTTGACATTGAATTTTGTTATATTTTCTGAATATATGGGAATAAAATTACGTAAATATGAAACATTTGTGCACTGTCATTTACAGTTTCTTAAATAATATATACAACTNGTAAATATGATCAGTAATTATAGAATTGCAGTCACAATCTAATCAAGTTGACAAACTTTGTTCAGAGGAGCATTTAAATATGAATGGAGGAAATAACATGGGAGCATTTTTATAAGAATGGAGGAAGTAGGAAGTAACATATAGACCTGTGCAAATCAGACGTCATTTTATATAGTAAATAATGTAGAAAAATTGCTGTCGGATAATTTCCATGTGTAGAATTAATCAAACTTGTGATTTCAAAGATTGACTTGTACTTTTGATATGTTATGACTTGTGAATCTCCACTCAAAGACAATTGGCAATCTGTACACAGAGCATGTCTGCTGGAAAAAACATACTCGTGTACTTTCTTGTGTTACTTGTAATCCAACCATGCTTTTCCATCGACTCGATCACACAAACCCAACCTCTTAANGTATTAAAGCTTGCAACAACTTGTGCTTAAAAAACTGCTCGTGTACCGGGTACGCGATTGCTAATATTAGTAATGGTATTGGATGCCTTACATGGTACGGTGACCTAGTAGATGTCCGACAATTCTCCAATGGAGGTCAGATACTTTATTTAAGGGTGGATCGCAACGAGTTAAGTAAGTAATCCATTGTTGTTTGGCTTCACAAATTCAGTTACTTGTTTAAATCTTCCCTTCCGTTCTTTTCATCGTAGTTCTTTGTTTTTTGGAAAGTTATAAACATAGTTATTATTCACTGATTTTCCAGCATTACTACCAATATGATACCTTGTACCATCCACGTTTTGACCTAACAAATCACATGCAAAACATAATGTAGTTCAGGAATGATCACTTGATTTTTAAACTAACTGTTAGCAGAAAGATTGCCAGAAAGTACTAGATGCATGTAGAGCTAATACTATGATTAGTTCTTGTTGCAGTAAGATCATATATTATATATATATTCTATATAATTAGTCAACCAATGCTGATCTTTTGAAGTACCCTAGCTAGCCTGATGGCTCGTCTACTCATTTTGAAAAGCAATAGATGAGTACATACAAGTGTCGCATTGAACTTTTGAGGGATCCAATCGGGTGAACATTTTATAGATTTTCTAATAAGGTAAGTTACAGAAAAATTTTATACTCACGAGCAAAATTGCCTTTGTTGAGATTTGAACTCTTGAACTTTGATAAATGATATATAAGGATGAGAGCACGGGTACGTGGGAACATCCCTAGTGACGAACCATTTTAATAGTACTGGTGCTGCCATGCCACGAAATCTCATTGAGAATGATTCTTATCTAGTTCGTGACCTAGTAGAAGGCGCTCTGTTGGGATCATCGTGGGCACCTTCATTCTTAGAAAAGATGGTGGATGTAAGATAAAACTCCACATTGGATCGTGTCCTTCAAGTCGCACATTGCTTTCTACCACAACGTTTTTTCTCTCTCTGTTGATCCTCAGATCTCCCCCTTTCTTATTCCATCAACTCAATTTATTCTTAATAATGCTAGGATATATTTTACTTGTTAGCAAATGTTACAGCTACCCTGAAATTTTGATAAAAGTATTGTTGAATTTTAAAGTAAAAATAAGTCCAACATAATTTAAAGAAGACTTGTTTAAGGCAGGCCTATCAAGAAGCAAGAATGTGTCACATTGATGGTTCAACAGGAACTTGAAAACATTAACACTAGAATATACAAGGCCTCTAGTCTGGTTTAAATTTCAGTTTCATGCATGTTACTGAACATGATTTGAGAAGATCAATGCTTTTCACCCGTTTATTCATGATGCAGATTTTTTTATCTGTGTGGCTTTTACGAGGGTATATGGTTTTACGGCTGCTGTAATTTAGTTCTAAACCTGGGCTAATAAAGAACAGGGGAATAACTCAGGGAAGCACTCAAGGATTAACCACACTAGCTAATTTTTAATGTTAAGAAGAGGCAACAAATGAACAAATGACACAATCTAAAATAATGAAGGGGAAAATCCACCAGGCAAAACACCTGGGATAACAATTGCTTCTAATGAGTTCTATTCACTGAATCTCGACAGTCTGGTGGCACCAGGGAAGTAAATGTCAGAGAAGTCATGCCTTATATATAAATATATGAGAGTTTTCTAGTTAGGTTACTTACACATTTTAAGGTTAATTACAATGACATTTGATAAATGTACATTAATTTGGTTTCTTGTTTCAGATAATGACTCAAAGAAGCGAGTCCTAAGAATTTTGCTCCCAGTAGTGGCTGCCATCTTGCTCATATTTGTATTGGCATATTGGTTCTTCAGGAAGAAGAGAAAGAGAGGTAAAAATTACGTTAATAGTATTATCGACATCACTTGCCAGAATACTGAATGCAGAAACAGTCATGTTAGCAGTTACAAACTGAACGACAACAATTAATTTGAAAAAAAAAAGAGATAACCAGGACTTGACCATACAAATAGAATTTGTTCTAATTATAGTTGAAGTGTTGATTTTATATTTACCTGTGGGCTATTGTGTGCTTTTAATGTTCTTTCTCACTTTTGCAAAGCAGATACAGTAAGTGACGACGGACACCTGGAATTGTTTGACGATCCTGAAAATAGTGATGAAAGAGAAACAAGTAGCTCGGGGGTGCACTGCATTCCGCTGAGTATGATTATTGCAGCCACAGACAATTTCTCTATCTCTAAGAAGTTAGGAGAAGGCGGTTTTGGCCCTGTATACATGGTAAATTTCTTAATTAACCAAAGCATGTATACATCATAAACTGTGAATTAGTACTAATAAGTGTTAATTGAGTTGCATACACATCATAGTAAGGACAGTATGTTGGTTGTGTATTACTATCTACGTACTGACGGTTAATCAAATATAATAAACTTGTATATGGATATTTTCTTTGAGAGGATTGGTTTTGTCATCAAACAGAGGGCATAATTTGATCCAGAAAATTTTGAACAACCATTGAAGTGTTATTTTAGGGGAAACTGCAGAGCGGACAAGATATTGCGGTGAAAAGATTATCAATGACATCAAGCCAAGGGATTGAGGAATTCAAAAATGAAATCATTCTTATAGCAAAACTTCAGCACAGGAACCTAGTAAGACTGCTGGGATATTGCATCCAACAAGAGAAAATGTTAATCTATGAGTACATGCCAAACGGAGGACTAGATTGCTTCATTTTTGGTAAAATCCTTTTCTTTAACTGTTTTGTTTGGTTGCACTGAATGGAATTAGGGGAATTACATGAAATTTGTACTAGTTTTTGGAAAACATTTATTTTTCCATTCCAACCATCATTCGTTTCCTAGAAATTTGAACTATACTTGTAAGAGTATGGATGGTACTTTCTCCATCGTACTCATTTTTATCAAAAAAAATCGTATTATAAAAATTAATTTTCTTCACAATTTTTCATTATATTCCTTCCCAATTCCATTTTTTCCAACCAAACACAATATAAGTTCATTTGTTTCCGTATTCTGATATATGTTTTGAAATATGCTACAAGATTTTTGTCAACTCAATCGTAAATTTATATATATTACATAGGAAAAAAGTCGGTGCTAAATTGGCAGACACGATTTGATATCGCAATGGGAATTGCTCGAGGAATGATATATCTTCACCACGATTCTAGATTAAGAATCATTCACAGGGATTTAAAGGCTAGCAATATTTTACTGGATGCTTCCATGAATCCTAAAATATCAGATTTTGGCATGGCTAGAATATTTGGCTGTGACCAAAATGAAGATACTACAAAGAGAGTAGTTGGAACATAGTGAGTGATTCTTTCAAATTTTATTTTCATACACACACAGACATTCGTTATCTCTATTATATAGGGGTAGAAAATGAAAAATAAGGAGACCAAAGAACTAATTTCATATGTGAGTGAGCATTGCAGTGGTTATATGTCACCAGAATATGCTATGGAAGGACTTTTCTCAGTCAAGTCGGATGTTTTCAGCTTTGGCGTTCTACTACTAGAAATCATCAGTGGCAGAAAGAACACCAGCACTTTCGATGCTGATAACTCTGTGAATTTAATTGGACATGTAAGTTTATGAATGGTCGCGCACACACATATTAAAAGGTCCTTTGGAATTTTATTGCAACAGCCAAATATAATGGATGTGATGCTTGATTTATAGGTTTGGGATCGGTGGCTAAAAGGTACACCTCTGGAAGTAGTTGATCCGTCATTGGATGAACCATATGTTGTAAATGAAGTTTTAAGATGCATTCATGTCGGGTTATTGTGTGTACAAGAATCTGCAGCTGTTCGTCCAACTATGTCCGAGGTAGCCTCTATGTTGTGTAACGAAAGAACTCCTCCATCCCTACCAGAGCAGCCTGCATTCATTAATAGAGCGACAGGATATTTTAGACCTGTAAGGTCAGGTTCTTCTTCTGAAATCGGAACCACTTCTGTTAAAGAAATGACAGTAAGTATGGTTCAAGGTCGATAACAAGGCAAGTGAATTGTACACTGCTGATGGATGAAGATCGAAAGAAACGTACGTTATATATTAATCTTTATTGATTGTCATTAATAGTTTAATAGCTAGCTAGTCACGTATCTTACTCTTAATTGCTTGTTAGAAGATCTGTAGATCTATGTAGAAATTTAAATAAATCTTATTTGTTCTTGCTTGTAAGCTACGAACTGTAGATATAAGGCACCTTGAGATTAAGCAAAGACGTGACCTTGAAATTTCGAGCCGAACTATGTTGTGCTCAAGTTCAGCTCATTTATGAACCCAACCTAAAAATTGTGTTCATGTTCGACTCGTTTATAAATCGAACCAAACACAACTTTTTTCGAGCCGAACTGTTAATGAGCATATCGGCTCATTTACATCCCTAATTACATGCCGGTTAATTTTAGCCACTTTATTGTAGTGGATTATTTGTCCTCTGCATAAAGATTCGATTAAATTATCTAAATTTTGACCTCGAATTTTGTTATATTTTCTGAATACAAGGCAATAAAATTATGTAAATATGAAAGTACTTTTGTACTTNCTACTCTAGTACTTTTGACATTGAATTTTGTTATATTTTCTGAATATAAGGGAATAAAATTACGTAAATATGAAACACTGGTGCACTGCCATTTACCGTTTCTTAAATAATATACGACTATGAATCAGTAATTATAGAATTGCAGTCACAATCTAATCAAGTTGACAAACTTTGTTCAGAGGAGTATTTAAATAAGAATGGTGGAAATAACATGGGAGCATTTAAATAAGAATGGAGGAAATAACATGGGAGCATTTTTATAAGAATCAGACGTCACTTTATATAGTAAATAATGCAGTAACATTGCTGTCAGATAATTTCCATATGTAGAAGTAATCAAACTTGTCATTTCAAAGATTGACTTGTACTTTTGATATGTTATGAATCTCCACTCAAAGACAATTGGCAATCTGTACAGAGAGCATGTCTGCTGGAAAAAACATACTCGTGTACTTTCTTGTGTTACTTGTAATCCAACCATGCTTTTCCATCGACTCGATCACACAAACCCAACCTCTTAAAGATGGTGATGTTCTTATCTCTGAAGGGGGGATCTTTGAACTTGGATTCTTTTCCCCTGGTAGCTCTAAGAACCGTTATGTTGGTGTTTGGTACCACAAAATTCCGGGAAAAAACATTGTTTGGGTGGCCAACAGAGATACTCCAGTAGCTAACACTTCTGGTGTTCTGTCTATAGATGAAACAGGACAGCTTGTTCTGTCTTACAGCGGAACTCCACAAGTTCCAATTTGGTCAAGTAACATTTCGGTATCTGGAAATAGCAAGTTCTCAGCTAAACTACTAGATACAGGAAATTTAGTTTTGTTTAAGGATGAATACAGTGAAAATAATGTCATATGGCAGGGATTTGACCATCCCACGGATACACATCTTCCAGAAATGAAGATCGGGTGGAACAAAATGACCGGAGAAAATAAGTTTATCACTTCTTGGAAGTCACCTGAAGATCCAGGAACAGGTCAGTATTCTTTTAAATTCGATGTTAATGAATCAAACCCCCAAATATTCATTTACAATGGTTTAGAACGGTTGATGCGAATTGGACCATGGAATGGTGTTACGTTTACTGGTTATCCGGAATTCATAGTAAGTGGTGCTTATAAAGTCTCCAAACTGATATATATTGACAATGAAGATGAGGTGTCTTGCTACTATACTATTAATAATCCTGCAAACATTACAAGATTTGTAATGAATGAGACAAGAGGTATTGCAGAAAGGTTAAATTGGGATCCAGTTACGCAAAAATGGTACACATTCTGGACTGGGCCAGAAGATCCGTGTGACTCTTATAAACATTGTGGTGCATTTAGTACTTGTAACCCGGCCAATGTAGGTGCGCAAGGTTGTGAGTGTCTTCCAGGATACAAGTCTCAAGGGGACTCTCTGAGGGATACATCTCATTGTGTGAGAAAAACTGAGGCCCTCTTGTGTGGAAATGGGGAGGGGTTCAAGAGGGTCGTTGGAGTAAAGGTCCCTGACACCAGCAACGCACATTTGGAGCCGGATATTGGAATTAATGCTTGCAACAACTTATGCTTAAAAAACTGCTCGTGTACCGGGTACACGATTGCTAATATTAGTAACGGTATCGGATGCTTTGCATGGTACGGAGACCTGGTAGATATCCGACAATACTCTGATGGAGGTCAGATATTTTATTTAAGGGTGGATCGCAACGAATTAAGTAAGTAATCCATTGTTGTTTGGCTTCACAACTTCAGTTACATACATATTTAAATCTTCCCTTCCATTCTTTTCATCATAGTTCGTTATTTTTGGCAAGTTATAATCATAGTTAGTATTTACTGATTTTCCAGCGTTAGTACTATTAATGTGAAAGCTAGTTGACTTTGTTTTGTAAGGTATATGATACCTTGTAGCAACCACGTTTTGACCTAACAAACCACATGCAAAACATAATGTAGTTCAGGAATTGATCCCTTGATTTAAAACTAAATGTTAATTAGTAGAAAAATCGCCAGAAAGTACTAGATGCATGTAGAGCTAATAATGGCTACCCTGAAATTTTGATAAAAGTATTGTTGAATTTTAAAGTTAAAAAAATCCAGAAATTTTTTAAGAAGAATTGTTTAAGGCAAGCCTATCAAGAAGCAAGAATGCGTCGAGCATATTGATGGTTACACAGGAACTTGAAAACATTAACACTAGAATATACAAAGTCTCTAGTCTGGTTTAAATTTCAGTTTCATGAATGTTACTGAACATGATATCAGAAGATCAATGATTTTCACTCGTTTATTCATGATGCGCATAACTCAGGGAAGCACTCAAGGATTAAACACGCTAGCTAATTTTTTATGTTAAGAAGAGGCAACAAATGAACAAATGACACTTAATCTAAAATAATGAAGGGGAAAATCCACCAGGCAAAACACCTGGGCTAACAATTGCTTCTAATGAGTTCTATTCACTGAATCTCGACAGTCTGGTGGCACCAGGGAAGTAAATGTCAAAGAAGTCATGCCTAATATATAAACATATGAAATTTTTCTCGTTAAGTTAATTACAATGCCAATTGATAAATGTAACATTAATTTATTCGCTTCCTGTTTCAGATAATGACTCAAAGAAGCGAGTCCTAAGAGTTTTGCTCCCAGTAGTGGCTGCCATCTTGCTCATATTTGTATTGGCATATTGGTTCTTCAGGAAGAAGAGAAAGAGAGGTAAAAACTACGTTAATAGTATTATCGACATCACTTGCCAGAATACTGAACACAGAAACAGTCCGCTGAGTATTACTTTTGCAAAGCAGATACAGTAAGCGACGACGGACACCTGGAATTGTTTGACGGTCCTGAAAATAGTGATGAAAGAGAAACAAGTAGCTCGGTGGTGCACTGCATTCCACTGAGTATGATTATTGCAGCCACAGACAATTTTTCTCTCTCTAAGAAGTTAGGAGAAGGCGGTTTTGGCCCTGTATACATGGTAAATTTCTTAAGTAACCAAAGCATGTATACATCATAAATTGTGAGATTAGTACTAGTAAGTGTTAGTTGAGTAACATACACATCATAGTAAGGAGAGTATGTTGGTTGTAATAAACTTGTATATGGATGTTTTCTTTTNTTCTCTCTCTAAGAAGTTAGGAGAAGGCGGTTTTGGCCCTGTATACATGGTAAATAATTTTAAGTAACCAAAGCATGTATACATCATAAATTGTGAGATTAGTACTAATAAGTGTTAGTTGAGTAGCATACACATCATAGTAAGGAGAGTATGTTGGTTGTAATAAACTTGTATATGGATGTTTTCTTTTAGAGGATTCGGTTTGTCATCCAACAGAAGGCATAATTTGGTGTTTTCTTTCTATCTCGTTGTAATCATTCAAATTGTTATGAATCTCTGATCAAATATAAAATTATTAATAATGGCAGCAGCAAAGCAATTAAACTTTACCATATCAAATTTCACTAGGGGTTCCAAATTAGACCTTGTTCTTTACTTTATTAGCCATGTTCATGAGGTTATGGCTTATGTATAATAAATCTGATCACAGGATGAAATTTTTGAATAACCATTGAAGTGTTATTTTAGGGGAAACTGCAGAGCGGACAAGATATTGCGGTGAAAAGNCAACTAGACCTTGTTCTTTACTTTATTAGCCATGTTCATGAGGTTATGCCTTATGTATAATAAATCTGATCACAGGATGAAAATTTTGAATAACCATTGAAGTGTTATTTTAGGGGAAACTGCAGAGCGGACAAGATATTGCGGTGAAAAGATTATCAATGACATCAAGCCAAGGGATTGAGGAATTCAAAAATGAAATCATTCTTATAGCAAAACTTCAGCACAGGAACCTAGTAAGACTGCTGGGATATTGCATCCAACAAGAGAAAATGTTAATCTATGAGTACATGCCAAACGGAGGACTAGATTGCTTCATTTTTGGTAAAATCCTTTTCTTTAACTGTTTTGTTTGGTTGCACTGAATGGAATTAGGGGAATTACATGAAATTTGTACTAGTTTTTGGTAAACATTTATTTTTCCATTCCAACCATCATTCGTTTCCTAGAAATTTGAACTACACTTGTAAGAGTATGGATGCTACATTCTCCATCGTACTCATTTTTATCAAAAAAAACCGTATTATAAAAATTAATTTTCTTCACAATTTTTCATTATATTCCTTCCCAATTCCATTTTTTCNAGTTTCAAAAAAAAATCGTATTATAAAAATTAATTTTTTTCACAATTTTTCATTATATTCCTTGACAATTCCAATTTTTTCCAACCAAACACAATATAAGTTCATTTGTTTCCGTATTCTAATATACGTTTTGAAATATTTTACATGATTTTTGTCAACTCAATCGAAAATTTATATATATTACATAGGAAAAAAGTCGGTGCTAAATTGGCAGACACGCTTTGATATCGCAATGGGAATTGCTCGAGGAATGATATATCTTCACCACGATTCTAGATTAAGAATCATTCACAGGGATTTAAAGGCTAGCAATATTTTACTGGATGCTTCCATGAATCCTAAAATATCAGATTTTGGCATGGCTAGAATATTTGGCTGTGACCAAAATGAAGATACTACAAAGAGAGTTGTTGGAACATAGTGAGTGATTCTTTCAAGTTTTATTTTTATACACACACAGACATTCTTTCCCTCTATTTATATAGGGGTAGAAAATAGAAATGAGAAATAAGGAGACCAAAGAACTAATTTCATATGTGAGTGAGCATTGCAGTGGTTATATGTCACCAGAATATGCTATGCAAGGACTTTTCTCAATTAAATCGGATGTTTTCAGCTTTGGAGTTCTACTACTAGAAATCATCAGTGGCAGAAAGAACACCAGCACTTTCGATGCTGATAACTTTGTGAATTTAATAGGACATGTAAGTTTATGAATGGTCGCGCACACACATACTAATTAATGGTACTTTGATATTATATTACAACAGCCAAATACAATGGATGTGATGCTTGATTTATAGGTTTGGGATCTGTGGCTAAAAGGTACACCTCTGGAAGTAGTTGATCCGTCGTTGGATGAACCGTATGTTGTTAGTGAAGTTTTAAGATGCATTCATGTCGGGTTATTGTGTGTACAAGAATCTGCAGCTGTTCGTCCAACTATGTCCGAGGTAGCCTCTATGTTGTGTAACGAAAGAACTCCTCCATCCCTACCAGAGCAGCCTGCATTCATTAATAGAGAGACAGGATATTTTGGACCTGTAAGGTCAGGTTCTTCTTCTGAAATCGGAACCACTGCTGTTAAAGAAATGATAGTAAGTATGGTTCAAGGTCGATAACAAGGCAAGTGAATTGTACACTACTGATGGATGAAGATCGAAAGAAACGTACGTTATATATTAATCTTTATTGATTGTCATTAATAGTTTAATAGCTACCTAGTCACGTAACTTACTTTTAATTGTTTGTAAGAAGATCTGTAGATCTATGTAAAAATTTGAATGAATCTTATTTGTTCTTGCTTGTAAGCTCCGAACTGTAGATGTAAGGCACCTTGAGATTAAGCAAAGATCTGACCTGGTGTTCTGTCTTTGTTCTCGCCTACTTGTGCTCCTCATTATCTACCTACCTTCTTGATGTTTCCTTGATGTAATCCTCAATCCAATGTCAGGCTCCCTCTGTTGTCTCGTGGCAATCAATAGTGCTGGATTTTTTTTTGAAAAATCCAATAACCGTCTGAAATATTTGTATTTGTATTTAAAATAAAGCACATATTATCCTTATCTAAAACAAATCGGATATTATTTGTATACAAATTTGACAATTTCTAATATGAATATAGGTATCCGTATCTGATAAATCTGAACTAAATACACCCCACCTAAAATTATTAACAATCCTGACCAAAAAAAATTGTCTTTAGCAAGTTTTTAAACAAAACCCTTCTTGATCACATGAATGAGATGTTCATGTTGGAAAATGTGGGTAGAAGCTCCACATCGTCAAGTCATTTTGAGCCTAAGTTTGAATGCTTCTTGGGTGCGTGCGCGCAACAAGTTATGATTGGAGTATGTTCTTCTTCAAGAGAGCTTTCCAACGCATATTTAAGTATTCAAAATGATCAAGGAATGGATGAGATATGATTATCCAAAATTGGTACCTTGAAAGTGAAAATCCGGAAATAAGAACTTGAATCCCACATTGAATTGGAAAAGAGTTTTCCATGACTTTATATAATAGAATACTTATGTAGTGTTTAAGATATGTTAGTATGGTATTGCTTCACCATCCACGTGAGCGCAGGGGGTGCAAATCATGGGATTTCGAGGGCAAAGCGAAGCCTTCGGGCTTTTCGCGTGGGCGATCTGCGGACACGAATGCAGCAAAATCTGGGCCGAATTTCCACTGTGCTCGTTATTTTGTTTTACTAATAAGTATTATTATTAATTCGAAATTGATTTTGACAACCGATTTCCTTTATTAATTAACGCATGATTAATTAAGAAAAACGCTTATTCAGTCTTAGTTTCATAAGTCTATCTTCTGCCCTAAACCCTAAACACAGCCGTCCTCTTTCCTGGTGATAGTTTTCTTGCTCTGTTCAAGCTCGCTGAAAGTGCTGTTCTTTGTGACATCATCGTGTTCTCACTATCCTGGGAGACTATCGACTCAAATATACGGTGAGAGGCGAAATAGCTTTAAGGAGACAGTTCCGCACTGGACTCGAGAAATCCTTTGTTTCTTATCCCTTCTCTTTAACAGTTTGCTTATTGTCATACACTACTATGTTGTTTGCACATACAATCACTTGTGATTTATTATTGTGTTTTTGGCAGATTGTTTCACAGTTCATTCCCATAGCCCCAATTTCTTCTTTTTAGAAAAGCCGGTATCAATGATGATGATCTCCCATTTTAAGAGATGAGCAAAGTACCTCAAACATTTTTCATGACATGAAAATGATTGGGGCATTGTTTCAATGTCCTAACCTTAAGGACTGTGGTAATTAAGAATTGGATTATCCCCTTACAAGTAGTTGTACTGGAATAATTTTGTTCTAGGTTGCACAACGCCTTCGATTATTCTATTCACACATATTAAGGGAGCACTTTTTATAAAAGAGGTCATCAAATTATACAGAACGGTGTATGTTGTCGAAAAACATTGTTTCAATTTGCAAGATAACGCGAATTACACAATCAAAGAATTCACCCGTTCTCTTCCTCCCCTAAAAGGAACTCACAATGCCATTTGAACCCAATCAAAGGTGAAACTCCACAGTAAATTGTAAAAGAGTGTCAGGGATTGAATTTAAAGCTATCATCCCATCGATCATGTCAGAATCAACTATATTAGGAGTAATATAGTGCACGTCCATTGCTTATGGCTACCTGGTACATAACCTCTCTCAACAACTGATTATTATATGTTACATTAGTTTTCATTTCTCTATATATATTATTAGTTTCTCGAGCCAAAACTTATAAGTCTTTAGTTCATGAGAAAAGATGACAAGTCCTATGATCAGAAGGACACATGGTTACTCAAAAATGGAAATAGAAGACCCCGAAGAGATACAACATCGATGAGCCCAGTTCTTGATCTACAAAGTGCTACAGCAGGCTGCGATGGATTCCCTGAGAAGGAAAAAAACTGTTGCATTTGCGAGTGAGAACACATAGATTGAAGATCAAGGTTGGGAAGACGCTGAAGAAGTTGAAGAGGAGGAATGTTTTCAGGGATAAGATTACCAATCAAGTAAAATTATGAGCTTGTTTTCTTGGTTAAGATAGGAAAGCATGCGGATTGCAGAGTAGCTGCTGTCAATTTGTCATGAGTTTAGGACAATTTTCAGCTCTATGACATCCCTTGAATCCGGGGTCTAGATCTGGTGCCACTAAAACAAAAAAAATAATTTAAAACCCGGATATCTTTAAAGAATTTAAAAAAAAACCAATTTGAAATAAAAATAAAAAAAATGATTTAAAAGAGAAATCAATTTGAAAGTAAACTCGACCCCCTAAAACAGGATCGCATACAGGTTACAGTATTGAAATCAGAAAACCAAACTACTAATTATTATTATAACTTTCTACCTCACCAGATAGACTTCAATATAAAGATTAACTGGAAATCAATATATAAATCTGTTTTACAATAGAATCAAAATTATCCAATTCTAATCCCAACTAGTCTCACAAACATCTTCCAAGGTATTCTACCTGGCCACCAAGGTGTAACATAACCACTTGAAATCATTGTCTAGCATTACTTTTATGCGCGGTCTTAAACGAGTGAAACACCTTTCTCCCTAGCTGAAAGGGTTAGAATAAATAGCAAGAATGAGCAACAATGCTCAGCAAGTATATATAGAAACGAAAGTCACAAGATATATAATTAAACTGATTCAGAATGGTTGAGGTAAAAGCAAATGCTAAATTAAACAGAATTATCTGCAAGTAAATCAAAATGCTTAAACAGAAAATCTACTTTTGATGTAAACAATAACAATTATTTTTATCACAACCATTCATCTTCGTCAAATCATTACTTTTCATCAAAATCTTTCTTTTCATTAAACTATTCATCAAAACATTCTTTTCATAAAGATGTTCTTTCATCAGAACATTCTTTTCGTAAAACCATTAACTTGATTGGAGTTTTTCCACCAACGCACGGACAATACGGGTGATCAGTCACGTAATGTCCCCATACCGGACACAAGGTCCCTCTGGACTTTGACAATTGGGTTCCCAAGTAGGCACACTCTGGCCTTTAATAATGCTGGACTAGGACCGCTCTAGCCTCTTACGCTAATTAAATAAAAGTGCTGGACCGGCGTCTCGGCCTCTTACGCTCTCCAATCTTTAAAAAACCGTAGAAATCATAAGTCAGAATTCTTAAACCATTTATCAAAACATTCTTTATAAATCTTTTCAAAATCTTTTATCTGAAATCATTTCATCTTAGGAAAACACTTTCATTCAAATCAGTAAAACATTTTCTTTCCTTCACAACGCAGTTCAAAAATCATTTCTGAAAGTCATTTATGTAAAACATTGTTCACTGAAAATCAATCTTTCTTTTCAAAGCTTTAACAAAGTTTATAACTTTTTGGAAACGTGTCAAGTTTAAGGTTATCATAGGTTAGTAATCAGGGAATCTGAGGTTTTAGGTTCAATAATTATATATAATGTATTAGGTTTCCAGTATCAAATTATCAGGGGAATACAAGTGCAGAACATGGTGTATAAAATCATTTCAGTATAGCGAAGCAGGGTAAAACATGGTATCACAGATATATAATATGAAGGTTACGAAAGAGCAAGAGGGTTGATACTTGCCTTATCACTGACTCATGGTTCAAATTTCTAATGATACTATCCATTGCACGATCATTTTTTTCTCACTTAGCTTCTCACATACTCCATTGGACTGACTACGGCACATCGTTGCTTTATCGGATTCTTAGTGCTATACTCGCAACATCATTTGTTTAATTCTGAACGTTCTTGAAAAACTCGTCTCGGTCGACTCTATATGCCAGTGAAACAATACTTCAGTCGTCGGATCAAACGAACTTAACAATTTATGAATAACTATCGGAATCTGTAACTATCTACCCTTTCGATAATTATAAATACTATTTGCTTACCTTAATCACATAATCCAGTCCATACACATAACAATTAGCAGTTAAAGCATGCTCACAACTATTAGAATTTATTAGGTAAAATAGGTTTTGACACAGGGAAATTTTAGAAAATTTCGGCATGAAATATTCGTAAATCGGACTATCCATCTGTTTTTCAAATCAAGCCAATCAACAATTCATATATACTATTATTATTCATTCTAATATAATCTAATATTAACTTTAACTCCACTTACAATTATAATCAATTACTCTATAACTCTTTCAAAATAAATCTCCAAAACAGGGCAAGTAACTTTAAAAACTAAAAACGCTATTGCGCACACTTTACTCAAACATTTTTAATAAATTGAAAAATAATCATTTTAACACAAAATTTTGTGGACCCTTTCCTGCATACCATCATAATCTCTAGTTTAATCAAGTTAACAACTTTATACATTTCTTGACTCCAACACATTAACTAAAACTTGAAACATATTACTCTATCATAAGAAAAAATTTCGAAACAACCTTTTTGTAAAATGAACTATCCCGGGGTCACAGCCCATCAACACCAATCACACAACAATTTCAATTACAATCCCAAAATATTCACAATACTCCACCATCCAAGTATTATTCTCAACTATTACTCCTTTGAAATTATAAGTCAAAATATTAGACACCAATTCAATTAATATCACACTTGGTATACAACTAAACAAACCCAAAACAAACAACTTTCATCGTTTAGCCAACATCAAATAAGGTTTTTAACAATTTCAAAACAACACCCCGAAAACAGGGCAACCAATTCACAAATATAAAATGTTACTATGCATCCTTTACTCAAATATTTTTAATAATTTGAAAAATAATCATTTTACTACAAAATTTGGCATATATCTTCCTGAACATTTAGAAAAGTTCCTATAAAAATTTCATCTTAAAATCATCTTATTTTACCTAAAAACGAATTAATTAAACTCATAAATCGTAGACAGCAATTTCAGCTTTTCTTGGCCTTTACTAAGTCGTTCATAACTTTGACTCGTTAATCCAAACGACACAAGTTTTTCACGTACGTAAACTAGAAATTATAAGGAACAATTATATCACACACCCACTGTTAAAAATCACACATGCCAGTCCCAGTTTCACTAAACAGAACAGGGTAGTTAATACTAGCAGTAAATCAAGACCACATAAACATGGTTAACATCCAATTACATTTGTATAACTAACATCTATATATCATCAACAATCAAAAATCCGCACCATTTCTAGTATCACATATCCGAATCAAATAACCCAAAAATCCAAGAAGCTAAACAAGTATATTTAAACCGAAATAACAACTTCATTTTAATACATAAACTCACATAAACTAGCATGATTGTTAACATATCAATTCAAGATTTTTCTTGGACTCAGGGAACCATCATTGTCCCCGCTGGCTCGCCGGAGCTCATCGCCAGTGGCGGCAAAGTCATGGATGTGCCCCAACGGGGTTTCAAGTCGCATAGCTACACCAATCTCATTTTCGATCACAACCCAATACATAAACATCACAGAAATCGACTTATCATCAGAAAAATTGCAAACCCATTTCGTGAATTACTAGTTCCGAACAATACATACATACACAGTGACATGTAAGCCGAAATAACACCACTACAAGAAACTAGAACTCGAACCCAAGTAGTACACAAGATTGGGGAGGGATTTCAATATATATATATATATATATATATATA